>JAODTR010000020.1:819101-831543 GCA_025399935.1 Amblyopsis rosae
CTTTGGTGCCGACCAAAAGTCTTTCTCCATGGCTTCTCCGAAGCTCTCCCACACCCGCTGCTTTGCTTCTGCTACGGAAGATGCTGCAGCCCTTTGGGCCCGTCAGTACTTTGCAACCGCCTCCAGAGTTGTCCGGGACAACATATCCCAAAAGGCCTCCTTCTTCAGTCGGACGGCTTCCCTGACCACCAGTGTCCATCACGGTGTTCGAGGGTTACCGCCCCTTGAGGCCCCTACGACCTTGAGACCACAGCACTCTGCTGCAGCTTCAGCAATGAAAGCGTTGAACATTTCCCACTCAGGTTCAATGTCCCCAACCTCCACAGGGATGCCAGAAAAGCTCCGCCGGAGGTGTGCGTTGAAGACCTCACCGACAGGGTCCTCCTCCAAACGTTCCCAGTTTACCTACACTACCGGTAGCCAGCTCTGCCCCTCTCTTCGCCCAAGTGTCAAAAACATGCATCCTCAGATCAGATGATGCGATGACAAAATCGATCATCGACCTTCGGCCAATGGTTCTCTGGTACCACATGCACTTATGAGCATCCTTATGTTCGAACAGGGTGTTTGTTATAATAATAATAATAATACATTTTATTTGGGACGCCTTTCTAAATACCCAAGGACATCTTACATTTCAAATACATAGGTATAAAACAGTCAGCTGAAATATACATATTATAGTAATATTATAGTTATAGACCATGACTAGCACAGAAGTCTAACAGCAAACGCCCACTCGGGTGTGATTGGGAGGCCGTTCCTCCCAATCACACCTCTCTAGGTGTCTCCATCATTGCCCACGGGCGTGTTGAAGTCTCCCAGCAGAACTATGGAGTCCCCGACTGGAGTCCCATACAGGACTTCATTCAGGGTCTCCAGGAAGGCTAAATACTCTGAACTGCTGTTTGGTGCATATGCACAGGCATCAGTCTGTGCATATCATCAGAGTTTTCCCCCCCACAACCTGTAGGCTTAGTGAAGCGACTCTCTCATCCACCGGGGTAAACTCCAATATAGCAGTGCTCAAACAGGGGCTTGTTAGTATCCCCACACCCGCTGGGCGCCTCACACCCTGTGCAACTCCAGAGTAGAATAAAGTCCATCCCCTATCCAGGAGAACGGTTCCAGAGCCAAGACTTTGTGTAGAGTTATGCCCCACCAGATCTAAATGGTAGCGCTCCACCTCTGCAACAAGTTATGGCTCTTTTCCCCACAGCAAGGTGACATTCCACATCCCCAGAGCTAGCCTCTGCTACCCGGATCTGGTCTGTTGAGGACCCCGACCTTCATCCTTCACTGCCACCCATATGACAGCGCACCCGACCCCCACGGTTCCTCCCACGAGTGGTGGGCCCTTAGGATGGACAGGAAAGCGCCACATTGCTTCTTTGGGCTGTGCCCAGCTGGTCTCAGTGGCAAACCCAGCCACCAGGCGCTCGCCAGCAAGCCCTCCCTTTGGGACTGGCTCCAGACGGGGCTTCCTCCGGGCAAGGCATCTTCTCCTCTTATCTTTCATGAAGAGTCTTCTGAACCATTCTTAGTCTGGCCCCTCACCTGAGACCACTTTGCCTTGGGAGACCCTACCAAGAGAACAAGGCTCCAGACAACACAGCTCTTAGGTTCATAGGGACACACAAACCTCTCCACCCCAATAAGGTGATGACTATAAGCAAATGAAAAATTGATCAATCGAGTAAAGAAACCACATTGCTACAGTATGGAGTTTAGCAAAGGATCATTGTGATAGTATAATGAAAGATTGTACATACGTGACTTTCCATTGAACCATGGTAAAATCACTGGTTGGTCCAGATATCACATGTACAAGTAAGATATTCTGCCACAAGGCAACACTCATTTTATTTTTGCCAGAACATTTTTCAATTGTGTGCTAGATCAGTGTCATACTTTACTATACAAATAACATAAATACAAAATAAATATTAAATAGTGGAAAATCATTAGCACAGGATTTAAACTAAATATGCAAAACAAATGACGTATGGAAATGCATTAGTTTTATAGTTGAGGGTAAACACAGATTAACCAAAAATAAGAGTATCTGATTCTTTGCCCTGAGAAGAATACTTCCAAATATAAAAGTGTCTTATAACAATATCAACTGCACGGAAGCACACTGGCATACAATGTGAGTGCTTCAAGTATCTCTGGATGCTCTAAAGACTGCCATGAATAACCATGAATAAACAAAGCAGGTCTTTATTGCCTTCTCCATTGTCTTTAAGGCTTTCGTGAGCTACGTATATTACAAGAATTGTCATTATAAAAATGTTACATATATATACAGAGACTTTCTTTCTCTCTGTTGTTATAAAATGTACTTCAGTCCTTTCTGAGTGGCTTCGCAGGTCCTCTTCAATCTTGAAAGTTGCCACACTCAGCCAATAAAGGCTCAAGAGGTTTAAGTCAGTTTCACACAGGACCTGCTCTACCCTCTGTATCTTGGTGAAATTCCATGGTAAGTCAGTGCCTTATAATATGATGGAATGTATATGTCACACAGCAAACACACTGAGTGAACTGCTCTGGTCCTTCAGGCCAAGGATACTATAAGCTATTCTTTTCATATGGCCCGGCAACCGTACTCCAATGTTCCTGATGTCTCTGAAATTAACCAAAAGAGAAGGTAAAGAGTTGAACGTTACAGTTTTAAATTAAATGTGAAATGGGATTATGATGATATACATAAGCCAGTACAACAAGGATAACATAATGGTGTTTCAGAGCAGTGGTTGTCAATTATGAGTTATGTCCTCCAAAATGAAATGTGTGGGGTTGAAATTAAAGTATTTTTAATAGCATGACAAAGCACAAAATATGTAGCAACTCCTGGGTGGGATCCTCACAAACACTTTCAGAGGGCAGGGCAGTAAAGAAAGAGGATAATGAAATGCAAAGGAAGGTATTTCTGTGGTCACTGTCAAGCACATGTTCAGCTGAGATCTCAATGCTTTCACTGTTACTACATTCATTGGCAGTATGCCAAATACAGTAAGGGCACATGTTGAATTTGCATCTGTGCCATGTGTGCACTTACTCATGTCTCATGCACAGCACCTGCTCCATAGTTGTGATTCCAGCGCAGGCGAAGCTGTCCTTGTATTGGCTCATTTTGATGGATTCCAGCCATTCAGGCACGGACCTGAACATGGTGCCATCACAGCCACTGGTGCTGGGAAACCGGATGGACACACTGTAAGGACCAGGGAGTACAAATTACTATTTATTTACCTTTGTTTACCTCACAATCAACTTACATCTGTTTGTGTTGTAAACATACTTATATATTAAATATTACACAATAAAGATGTCAGTAGACTTAATCTTGTGCTCTTTTTACATTTTATACAGAACATTTCTGAATCTGAAAGTAGATCCGGTACAGTTAGTGTAGACATCTGTCTGTAGGAAACTATTCTCAAATAATGTAAATAGAGTATTTTTACGTACAAAATAATATGACCACAGACTGCATTTTACATCAATTGTTTCTCGTTCATTATTTTGAGTTGCTTCATACTTTAGTTATTGGATGACAATCAGTGATTGATTGACAAACAATGGAAGTGACATAATATGGACTTATACTAAGGTAATGAAACATTTCAACATTTCAAAATTGCTTTAAACACTGATATCTGAGCGACAGGTTTTACTGTCTATCATACCGTGGGTCAAAGTCAGCAATGATTTTTAGAGAGTCAGGATTTCTGAGCAGTTTGTCAAGAATGTTGACGATGTCGGAGAAGCGAGGTCTTTTAGAGCGGTCATGCATCCAGCACTGTAACATCAGATGATAGACAGCAGATGGGCAGTCCATGGGAGCAGGAAGTCTGAAGGCCTCGTTGATTGCCTTCATGACCTGGGCCATAGGGAAGGGCAGATTTGAGTAAGTGTAATTTATGGTGGCAGTAACTCACTAACATTTGAATAGGCAAAGGATATGGTATGTGTTCAGTTGTTGACATTAACAGTTAACTGGAAGAGGACTGTGGGAAATGTGCTGTTGTCCGGCCCAAGGTAATTCTGAAACATTGACTTACCCTGAATAAATGGCTAGTTGTAAAATAATGGAGGCGCTAGTGTTGATTTAAGTAGAAACGTGAATGTCACTAGAAATAGGAATGGTTTGACTGTAACATACCTCATGGTTGCTCATGTCCCAGTATGGCCGCTCTCCAAAAGCCATGACTTCCCACATGACAATGCCAAAGCTCCACACATCACTGGCTGAAGTGAATTTCCTGTAGGCGATGGCCTCCGGGGCAGTCCAGCGAATAGGAATTTTACCTCCCTGGCATAACAGAAACAAATCACATTTAATGGAGGACTGAAATGTAAACACAAGAAGCGGAATGAGCATTGGACTCAGCTCGAGAGTAATTTGTCCTTAAACCCCATAATTGAACAATTTAAATGTATAGTAATCTCCTTGCATTTCGCTATGTTACCGTTCTCTGTGCCTGTTATATAATCTGATACTTATACATAGCCCTGGCTCTGTAAATAATAACAAACAGTGGTGAACCCCGCTCACATCAACAAAGCCGTAGTTCTATGCTTTGCTTCACAATGCATTTCAACATGTGAGGCGCCGCTGCGAAGGACAGCAGAGCGATACTGATTGATTTGAGCTGGAAGTTAACAAGAATGACTGACTCTGCCTATAAAATAATACAGCGGTGTGTTTTCTTTCCTGGCAGTGTTTTAAGGCTGAGGTGTAAAACGTACACTGGTTGTGTATGTGCCCTCAGGATCGTCTTCCAGGACACGTGACAGGCCAAAGTCTGACACTTTGCACTCCAGACTGCTGTGGACTAGGATGTTGCGAGCGGCCAGGTCACGGTGGACATAGTTCATGTCTGAGAGGTACTTCATGCCTGCTGCAATGCCCCTCAGCATGCCTACAAGCTGATACAATGGAGACTCCCCATCATGGTCCTACAATGAGAATATGCTTTCTCTTAGAAAAATATACTGGAACGCTAACATGTGAATACATGAACCTTAATTGTCCCAGGGCAACTGGGGTTGTATATTCATGAAGTCATTTCATTAAATGTGTTACAGCAGCCCCAGAGCCCAACATTTCTGTTTCAGCCTGATGTGGTGTCTGTATAGGAGTGAAGGCTATAGAATGGTGAGCTCTTGCTGGAGACTAGACTAAACTCAGGAGTGAGGGTCATGCACTCTCTATACAACAATTAGAGTTCACTTACCCTTAGATATATATCAAGTGCACCATTCTCCATGTATTCAGTGACAATCATGGCATGCTTGACTAAAAAGAAAGACACAATCAGAGAGAAAACATTACATCAGAAATGCGTGTTTGGTTTTGCCGTGTAAAAAAAAAACGTACACTTGGTGACAACTCCCTCCAGGTGGATAATGTTCTGGTGTGAAAACTGTCCCATGATGCTGGCCTCGCTCAGGAAGTCCTGCCTCTGCTTTTCGGTGTAGCCAGGCTTTAAGGTCTTAATGGCCACTGGTATTTCCCCTTGGCCTGGCCTCTTCATCAGCCCACGAAACACTTCCCCAAACTCTCCTACCGCAGCAGGAGAAGAGCAAAGGAGATGAGCAACAGAGAGCATCAGTTGGGAGGAAATTGGATATGATTAACTTGAATGGCCTTGTTGAAACAAGGGTTACAAAAATGGTTTTGGTTTGAAGAGTGCATGTCCACATAAATGCTGAGTGGCTCGCATTCCTCTCTACTCCCCAAACTACAGTGCTCATAGGTTAAGAGTGTTCTCTACCCCTCCTCCTATGACTTTGTGGACACTTGCTGGCATTTGCAGATATGGGGGCACAATAAAAGTAACACAGTAACATTTCCATTCCAATTACCTGCACCGATGACTTTTTGTTTGGTAATCGCACTGGGATGAATCTCTGTTGCAAACTTCAGGATGGCGATGTTAGGGTCCTCATACATGTGTGGGTCAACATAGGTCTTTAAAGGCTTCAGTTGGTCTAAGGAGGGAGTTAGAATAATTACACTATTAGTCTGGCCACTCACTAACTTCTTAAGGAATGATTGTAGGGTTATTCATAATTAAAAAGTGTTATATTGTACTATATTTGACCTGTAGAAAAGTAAGGATCTTCTGGTCCTCCCCTGCTATGAGAGTTCAATCTCCTGAGAGGAAAAGGTGCATAGTGAGACTACATGGACACATTAGTAATCGCAGGCCAGCCTACACACAAAGCTGCAGCATGGTCTATTACTGATAACCCCTCCATGGCACATAATCACACAGTTGGCAGGCTGCATTTATCTAAATGACACAGTAATGATGTATTGCTACCAACCTTTTGCGCAGCAGCAAAATGGCCAACACAATTAGCAGCATGACCGCTCCTACCACTAAAGCTCCCATCACCACAGTGGAGTTGCTCTGGTTCTGGGACTCCACTGTAGCAACAACACAATGGGCATGTTAAACAATGCATTAATTGGCATCAACAGGGCCTTTTTGGCAAGGCTTCAGACCTCTGGTTGTGTGAAATGCATAAGGAGAAGGTTACCCTTGTTATTCTTACCCAGTGGCAGTGTCTGGTATTCATGCTCCAGGCTGTAGCTACCAGTGCTGCCTTCAGGACTCAGTACTTGTACCCGGAACATGTACATAGTGCCTGGAGACAGGTCGCTGATCTGCACTGAACTCTTCTCCAGCACCAGAACTGTGTATGTGGTCACATCTTGCTCATTGTCTTCATCCTAAAGGGACCCACAGGACCATGGGAATGAGTGGCTGTCTTGTTTTGATGCTAAAGATACACCAAGAACTGCTGATGTCAACAATCATCTACCTTTCTGCGGTACATCAGCTCATAGCGGTAGCTGACGTGGCTGGGAGCACTGTAGGACAGGGCCCAGGACAGTGACAGGCTGGTGGAGGTACACTCATCCAAACGGATTGTGGTCACTTTGGGGGGATCTGGTGGTGGGTTGGCACAAGAGCATAACAAGCGTTACCATGTAATCATAGACGTGGGTTCCCACTGTCCTAGCTGGCTCTGAGAGCCTGCGTGGTGGCGTGATGTTATTTGCAGGCTAACCTGTATATTGCAGAGCAGTAGTGATGGCACAGGTTGGCTTGTGTCTGCTGTACTGTGACACTCCACTATGGGCCTCCACAGTGAATGTGTAGTTCAGATGGGGATCCAGGTCGCTGACTACCACAGAGGTGTCCAGCAGGTGTGTGGGGCCTGGCTCAAAGCGGACTTTCTCGCCGCAGGGAACGCACGGTGGCCCATCGCAGCGCTCACACACTACGCTGTAGGTGAGGTCAGCGCGGCCCCCGGTCTCCTGCGGAGGGCTCCAGGACAGCTGCAGTCTGCCCTCTGGTGACAGGGTGGTGGAGAGCAGGTCACGAGGTGCACTGGGTGGAGCTTGGGGGAGGAAGGAGATAGCACAGCCCTTAGCTGACACTCCACAGGGACCTCTACCATTAAGATGTAGAGTATGGTTCTGTCCCCACCCACACTCAAGCCCCTAAACTAGAGGCGAGTGAACACAGGTCCCTATTTTATCGAGCACACCGTCTAAAGCGTAAGGCTCACATTGGATTTAGTGTACAAATCCACGTGGGTCTGAAACTAACATAGACACTTGAGTTTCCGCTTTGCGCTGCATTGCGCCGGTTGAAAGGTAGGGCCCAATATGTTGCTGGCCCTAGGATCTGCAATAGTATTTCTGTCCCACCATCCACACTTTTTAAATATCTTGTGGGTCTTAGTGAGTTTCTCTTCATTCTAATTAAGAATGAATACTTGTTTTGATCATCTACCTGCGAAGTGAGCTGACTTCTTACCAGAGCATGCAGACGTAAGGGGTTCAGATGGGGCGCGGTAGAAGGACTCCCTGCATGAGCAGGCTAGGGCACCTGCCGTAGACGCCACTGTGTTCTCAGGGCAAAGCTGGCATGACTCCCTGGAGACGGATGGCTTGTAGTAGCCTGGCTTGCATGCTGTATGGAGAAACAGGGATTGTGAGCTACAGCAGGACATGTTGGCACATGCAGAACTCATGCACACCACACACACACACACACACACACACACACACACACACAGGAAAGAATGATTGATTCAGTTGCTAACAATGAAACTGTGTCTTTAATATCAGTCCCCTGTGGTTTCACAGGAAGCATTTATTGTGGAGAACCAATAATCACCATGTCTCTGTAGCCAATGGAATGAGACAGGATTTCCCGTCTCATCCCATCGGATTTGCCTCCACTTGCCAGTTTTGCCTGGAGAACTAGTCTCAGGTCACACTTTTAGCTCCACCGGATGATATAGCAACACTGAAACCCCTTTCTTAATCAGCCTTTACTTTTATGACCATTCATATCAAATACTCTGGTAGAAAGTAGGGATGTTTTCACTAGAGGAAATAGTGCCTTGAATACAGTTGATGTGTTTCAATTGACCTTTTCAGGACACAGAAAACTACTTTCCATTTCATGGCATGAGAGGTTAATGCATGGACTGGGAGAAACCAGGATGCGAAAGCTGCAATGTCTGTCTCTGTTGTAGTTTCCTTCCTTTCTTCCTTCCCTCTATATAAGTTTTGACAGCGCTATCAGTAAGTGTAAACTCTGCTAGTGTTGCGAGTTATGTATTTATGGCCATATTTACCTCAGTAGGACAAGAAAGAGCACAGCACAAACACACGAGTCTTTTCTTTTAAGAACTAATCTCTCCTTCTATTCTTCCGTCTCCCTAGGGGAACTGCCTTTCACCTGGTTTCACCACACCTTGTTGGTGACCAACAAGAAGAGTTGTGAATCTGGGCTGAAGGAACGTTCTGCTGGGCGGGAATGTTATTTAACCACTATGGCAGAAGGACCATTGCAGTAAAACTATATCCTCAATAAAAGAGAGGGAGTGAGTTTGAGTAGGACGGAAGGGGATGAATAGATGGAGGGATGGGGGAAGGGTAAAGGTCTAAAGAGCCAGCAGTTCTCCCTGCGGAGTCACTAGGGAGTGTGGGGGTGTCTAGGGGTCCTTTCTTAGATGAAAAGGAGGCCGCCTATTTCATTTTGAGCTTGACCAGCAGGGCTTCTGTCACGTATCAAAGAAGCCCTGACCCTGTTCATCTATTGTTTCTAGGATTGGACAGAGTGGTGCCATTTATATGTTGCATTAATTGTTAGAACTTGCAAATGGAGGCATATGTACAATATTTAACGTTAACCCTAACAACTCCAATTTCTTTTGTTAAGTTTTTGTTTTGCATTCAACAGGCAATATTTTAATAGTTTAATTGATCATTCGTAAATGGTTGAGGAATCTTTTGAACACATGCCAAAGTCCTCCTATTGTAATAGATTTTTATTTTCGCTTGTTGACAGAAAACATTCATCAAATTGTCAAACACTTCTTTTGAATATGAACCCATTGTGAATAGGACGTATGTTCCGCACCAGTGCATCTACTAATTGAATCTGTTTTTTACTCTTTGTGTCAACTCGTTGTTCTAATAAGTGGGAACATGGATTAGGGAGCTCATTGCGTGTGGTAACGACCGGATCAAAGAGCAAATAGAAGTAAAGAGGCATGTCATTGGGTAACAGCTGTCCTGTTGGTCTACTAATCCTCCAGACTAAATTACACTCCACACTCTCCACACCTAACTAAGCAGTCATGCAACTAACCACTATGCACCAATTGTTGTCTCCCCGTCCTCACACAGTCTAATCAAAGACAACCTGCTTATTTTTGTCTGTCAGCATTCCTCATCAGCCCTCAAACTTATTTTTCCCCACAACAGTTCAACAATTCAATTCATTCTATATTCAGGCATTTACATCATATTGCTATATAAACAATGAACAAAAGAGTGCAAAGGATTTCTGATTCATATTAGATAGTTAGATATTATAGATATTAGATATGAGTTAGAAACAGAAACAATGTACTGGAAATAGCAAAATCATATTATTAGTAATCATATATATTAATATATAGACTTGCCAGTGTGTTTCCTGATTCTTAACAATAAGGTCACCCCACAGACTTTAGAATTATAGTGATATTTCCTCTTTTCATCTCTAAAGCTTCCGTTTCAGGTGCGTGGCCCTATGACCGCCAGTTGTCAGAAGGAAGCTCTGAGTCTGGAACATTCCTGAGAGTTGACTTCCTTCCCTCCACCCTAACTATCTGTCAACCCCTTTTGAAGTCCTTCTCCTAAAATTACTTCTACACAACATTCAGTTCTTACATGTACGGTAGGTATCTGTGTCAAGAATAAAGGTTCTCAGTTATGGGTAGGGCAATGGATTCAAGTACAGTCACTGGAAATGCCAGTCAAGGTGACTGGCTTCATCAGGCCAATTTAGACTCGTAAACCACAGCCTGACTCAGTCTACCCTTCTACAGGCGTGTCAGACCATCCCTGTAATCTGTGGGTTTCATCTCCTTGGCAACTGACACACAAAAATAGTAAAAAGAATATTCAGGTACTCCTGGCAAGTTCACACGGCCCTCCCTTAAGTCAATCATTACTGTAGCCTACTGTAGGTGACGTGATGGCAAAAGAATTCCTTTCAGAAATCCCCACAGCTCAGTGAGCATACAGCTGACTTCCTCTCGCCGTTCCAAGGCTCTCTTTACCACCTCTCCTCCTACGTTTCCTCTAGACAGCGCAATGCACCACACCCCGGAATGCCAGCAGCTAGGGACAGGCCAACTTTCACATAAACAATACCAGCATATGTCAGCCCTGTCATAGTCCATTGCACTACCAATGACATTATACTTTGTGTTCTTTACCCTGAGGTCTTACTGTATGTTATGGCTTTGCATACAAGTTCAGATGCTTTATTCACAGATATAAGGGGTGATTCAGTCACCCAAGTAAAAAATGGCCACAATTATTTTTTTCCTGTAACTTATCATGGAGCAATAGGGCTGTCTCTATAGCGACTAAATTAAAATGAAACAATTGAGACACCTCCTCCTCTCTTCTCCTAATCCTGCTTTACCTGAACTGCATCATCAGAGGTTTGAAGGGGATTTAAATGTTCTCATTCCTGTCCAGTTTCGACGTTACACTTTCAAATCCACTTATACATGCTTACCTTGGCAGGACACACCAACAGCTTCGTAGCCAGTCAGACAATGGCACTGACCCACTGGGACCACCCACTCTCCCTCAGCAGTGCAGTAGATGCGTGGAGTTGCCGGACTGATGGCATTATTCACACAGGACCCCTCCACCTCTGTCAAGCTATCAGCCACTGTCTCTGGGAATGAGGCCAAGCTCTCTATGGTGGACGGGCACGTCTTATAGTACACTCTGACCGAGAGAATGGCAACGCAAGCACCCACGTCCTGGAATGCCAGATAAAAGCCCTTTCGAGACAGAGGCCCCACAGTCCTTGTCTCCAGGTTGATCTTCAGTGCACGTCCCCGCGTGATCTCATCAGGGGCGATTGTGGCCACTTTACGAAACTGGCCTTTACGAAAGTTGGTGCCCACATCTGCGTCTGCTTCGGAAATGAATAGATTGAAGGTCTCTTTGCAGGCTAAGGAGGCGCCGTCAAAGGTGTTGCAGTCACGCACAACAAAAAGCAGCTCCACAGACACCCGTGCGGTCCCCGGGCGTCTCTGGATAAAAGTGGTCCGTAACCAGTTGTCCTGGTCATTTGAGTCTACATTGCATACACTGTATGTGTAAAGAAGGGAGCCATTCACAACTGTCTGCACAATTTCCCACTGCAACACACACAAGGATGGAAAGAAGACAGGATGAATTAGAGATTAGTTAAAGAAATGGCTGTTACAAAGACAGTCATGAACATCAAAATGTCACTGTACGCAAAGGGCACGGGGGACCCAAGAAGAGTTTTTTTATGAAACAACTCCCTTCGTGTTGAGCATGAAGCCCATAAACAGCAGACGTTTGGCTGCTACTGTACTTTTTCCACACATTTCAGAGGAGACATATGCTGTGGTTACAACGTGTGTGGTTTTCCACTTACACATGAGGGTGCATGTATGGGAGTCAGATATAGCTGCAACAAACACTACCACCAAGAAATACCAACTGAAATGTATGGCAGTTACAGTTGCTTTACAAGCGCATGTGTAAAGGCAAGGCTGCAGAATTGGCAGCAATAGAGGTAAGCAGTGACAAGTATAAAGCTTTAAAGCCTCCATTCACCAATTATGAATTTAACATAATGTAACATTTAGCATTAGGAATATATGTTTCATTGAATGAAGCAAAAACAAACAATTCTGCTTTACTGTAACTGATTTAGAGGAGAGAATTTAATGTAAATAAACATATTTTCAAAGTATATAAAAGAAAACACATTACATAAAACATCCTATGGGCCCACCACTCGTGGGAGGAACCGTGGGGGTCGGGTGCGCTGCCACATGGGTGGCAGTGAAAGTC
>JAODTR010000020.1:831643-845242 GCA_025399935.1 Amblyopsis rosae
CAAAGGGAGGTATGATCGACAGGCCCGAGCCCTTCCCCTGTTGCCGGGAGAAAGGGTACTCCTCCATAACTTCCGCCGGAGGGGAACAAGTGTCAAGTGACAACAAGTGTCATACAAATACCCCCAGACACGGAGAAGGGACTATGAGTGATTCCCAGTGAGAACAAATAAGGTGCACTACTCTAAGGACCGAATCGGTCCTATAGGAAACCACTACCTTCTCGTATTTCATCCATAACCTGACTACTCTACGCTAGGTTACAAAGGGTGCAGGAGGAATTGCTCCTAAACTACGGTATATAACATTCGTTATCTACGTGATGAGGAGCATACCCTTGGGCCTCTAAACTATCTCCCTTCTCTAAACAACACCGTTGGCCAACCGACCGCGCAGCTTGACTCTCTCGACGTACACAATAACAACACCATTTATACACAACGACAGTATCTAATTGGACCCGATTAGACATAGCCGCGCCAGTCTCCGGACATCGCCGCCGGGGCACGCGCCCCCACGTGACGTCACGTGGGGGTGGAGACAGGAACACCTGCATATACACACAAGGAACACATACCACGACGCACACATCCTACAGATAGTGGGGCTCGTAACAATAGGTCAGTCTGGAAATGCCCTCTGCCTTGGTAAGTAACACTGTCTTTCAACGACAAATCTCTTTGTAACCACTGATTGAATCTTTTCCTAGTCTTCTTAATAATAGGGTTAAAGTTCATGGTACATCTTAGTTGTTGGTTTTTTGTTATAGTGATCCCCAAATGTGTAACCTCTTCTTTAACAGGAATGCCATTGTTATAAGGCATACCACACTCCCCTAACGCTAACAATTCACATTTTTGGATATTCAAATGAAGACATTTCAATTTGACAGAGCTGTTTCCATTTTTCAAAACAGTGAAAGATAAATGTATGTTCTATGGTATCAAATGCTTTATAGAAATCCAAAAACAGAAGGAAACTATTGCCTGATATTAAATTAGAGTAATCAATGAAGTCCAATACAAGCCAGACATTATTTGAGATGTGCCTATTGCACATAAAACCAGATTGAGTCTCATCAATTACTGAGTTTAAAACATCCCTTAGTCGTCTAGAGAAAATTAATGCAAGTATTTTATAATCTGTATTCAGGAGACTGATTAAACGGCAATTATCAATGAGCAGCAAATCCTTTTTTTGATTTGGGAGTAAAGTGATTAATCCTTGAGTCATGCTTGTTGTAAGAGATTGCTTTTGAATGCATTCAGAGAATAATTCCAATAAAAAAGGAGTCAACTGCTCTTCAAAACTCTTACAAAATTCAGATGTAATACCATCGGTTCCTGGAGATGTATTACACTTAAGATGATTTATAGCCTCAGTATAGATAGCCTGGATAGAAATAGGAGCATCACACAAAGATTTGTCATCTAAAGTTATATTTTTTACATTCGTAAGTGAATTTAGGAAGATTGCTTCAGAATCTGCACAGAATTTAGATCTATATAAATTAGAGTCAAAATGGTAACAATAGTTTGAAATTGTTCCTGGACTATCAGTAACAGAATCATAAATTTTCAACTGTTGCAAAGTATGATGTTTTGAACAATATTTTTCCCGTCTAAAAAAATATGAATTCTGCTCTCCTTCTCCAACCACCTCTTTCTAGATCTTACAAACGCCCCTTAGGCTTTTTGATTATACATTTCATCTAATTTAATTTGCAAATCACCTAGTTAATCTTTTCCTCATCTGACAGATTAATAAGAGGCTTTTGAGAGAGAGATGCTATTTCAAAAACAACATTTTGTTCTTCAACTTTTCTCTCATAAATTTACCAATTTCAAATTTAAGAAGTTCCCAGTTAAGACCTAAAGATTTTTCAAGGTGAGCCTTATTCCAGTATTAAAAATTAAGGTCCTGAACTTTATATTTCACTGGTTCATGCTGTAGCAATGAGCTATTCATTTTCCAATAAGATTTATGCTGTGTGGAAGCATCAGAATTGAAAAAAATTATATTAATAGAGATAGCTTTATGATCAGTGAGGGTGGTTGACAAAATATGAACAGCTAAATTATTATTATTAACAGACTTCTGCACCAACCACAGATCTATACGTGATTTTCTTGGTCTATCTTTGCTACTCCAGGTAAAAGATCTATCCTCTGGAAATGTATCCCTCCAAACATTTGCCAAATTAAATCTTTCCATGAAGTGCCCTAAACTGGACATTTGAGTAGTGGGTTGTTTAGGTGGCCATCTATCAACAGAGTAATTTAGAGTACTGTTAAAGTCCCCTCCAAGTAATACAAACGCATTAGGGAATTTAGAGAGCCAGTGTAAGATCTTATTCTCCACATTATCAAGTAAATAATCATTCAGATTTAGAATTGTATCCATAAATGTTGGTAATAATAAGATTTATATTATTATAAGTTACAACAAGGCATATATAGTGACCGGCAGAATCACAATCTGAATGTAAAATAACACGAAACATTTTTTTTTAATAATTACTCCAGCAGAACGCTCTGAGCCATGAAAGAGAGCCATATATCATTGCCCCACTGTGAACGCCAGAATTTCGTATCTTCAGAAGTGGAATGTGATTCTTGCAAAAAAACAAAATCAGTTCCAAGCTGTTTGGTAAAAAGAAATAAAGCTTTTCATTTTATATTGTATCTTAACCGCGATATTAAGTATGTTGCCGTGCCTAATCACGGTTTGACAGGCTGCCGTGACGGGCGGCTAACTGCTGATAAGGCTAGTAGCTCAGTAAAACTGTGAGATTATAATAATGTTACTTAATTTGTTATGCTTTTATTTTCATTATATGATGTATGTACGTGTACAAGCCACCCCACTTTTAAATCTACGTTACCGTATTACTACTAATTTCCTGGCCAATAGAAGGCACGAGGTGTTAACACAGAAGAAGGAAGGCGGAAGAGGTAACTACACAATATGTTCAGGAAACAATAGGAGTTTGTTATTGTCGCTATAAAAGGGTTAGTGTGTGGTTAACGGGGCTGATTTCCATTCTCACGGGGCCTTACATTACTGTGCGGATGCTTTTAAGACCACGGCCGTGGCAAATTGTATCTTTGGATTGTTCATTGCTTTTTAATAAATTTCTCTATTATTCTTAACACGTTTGAGTCAGAGTCCTTCTTTATTCCTTCTGGCTGAATTATAAATACATAACAGAACCAGGACCAGGTTTTCCATAACTCAACGAATTGCAGACAGAGACTAGTCAGGGATAAATTATTGGGGGGTAAATCGCTAACAACAGCTAATTTACCTGAATAATAGAAAAGAAAATAATACAAACAGTTCAGCCTCCAAAGTATAAATACACAAAAGGAGAAGTGGCAGCCATCATGCTCTTCCCCAGGAAGACAAAAAAAAATCAATAAAATAGTTACAGTATCTAATCTAATACTAGTATCTATTCCAATAGTTTCTAGTAACATTTTAATTATTACTAGTAACTATTTATTTTTTTACATGCTATTGATAATGACTAGTCAAAATTACTACTGATAGTTCAATTTAAAATGTTATACAATAAAATTAGATACTAGTTTGAAATATTAATTTTAGGCTATTTAAGATTATCTATACCTTACATTCACATTTCAATAACGTTTCATACAATGCACACAAAATGCACACCTCCAGCAAAGATCATATAGGTTAGGTTGGCTATACATGATTGGTGAACTTCAGGCTTCTGTTGTAAGGCTCTTCTGCAGTGACAATGTCTAGACTAAAACATTGCCTAAACTGATCATTGCTGACATTCACAGTTGATGGTTTCGATAGGCTATATCTATCATGTAATCATAAACATTAAGGTAGTCCATTTGTGGTTTCTGGGCCATGACCCATGGGTACTTGCATTATTTGCATGCATAATTGCCTGTTTCTAATATTCCAAGCCAACAGGCGGTGCTAATCTTTTTCTTTTAAGGAAAAAAAAGATTGTAGCCTACCGCAAGAAACCAAATACTTCCCGTTCAAAAATGTCAACAGAAAATGAAGTGCAACAGGTAAGATAGCCTAATTTAGATTTTTAGCAAATGGTATGACACAGAAAATACATGTTTGTTGGATTTACAGCGATTGAGGTTGGTTGTCTTTCAATTACAGCAACTGAAAGCATCAGTCCATTATACAGTGGGACTGATGTGTCAACAATTCGGAGAGGATAACCGGAGGGAATTCAGTCGACAAGCCATAGCAGCAATTGCTGAAACAACATTCAGGCAATGTGGTACGATAACGTTTTTCTTAACTTTTTTGACTGGTATAGACTTAAATTAATACTAATGTAACATTGCACTCATTTGCACATACCATTTACACGTTATGCAGATATCTTTGCAAGAGACCTAGAGGCCTTTGCAAGGTAAGTGTCTTTTTCCATTATGAAATATCGTTAAACAATTAAACGTCTGAATATTTTTTCAACTGTTCGCTATTAATGAATGCAATTCATTTAATATACATGATTAATTGTAATGAATGTATACATTGTAGACACGCCAAGAGAACTACAGTATCAGCAGAAGATGTGAAGCTAGCAGCCCGTCGCAGTAAAGCACTGGTATTTTGTCCAGGACGTGCATCAACAGCTTGAAATTGCAGCATGTGTAGACGTGTGAAACTAATGTGCTGGAAAAATAATGCATTTCTCAAATTACATCACAAATTAATCATGAACACTTCTAAATGTTATCAATTAATACATTAACAAAAGACAATTCATAGCCATGTACCTAGTAATGAGTGCAATGTAAGTAAAACAGTCAATTATACAGCAAAAACACAGTATGTATTTAATTGTTTATTTGTTCCAGTCAAACTTTATACATAGGAAGTGTCAAGAACTAAATCAAGAGCAAATGGACTTGAAGAAAAATATTTTGAAGTGCAAAGAAACTGAAGCGGAGAGCAAGGATTAAAAGGACAAGACAGACCTACACTGCATCAATGAAACAAAACTGCATTCACCTGTGACTACAAGCAAAGTACTCTTCAATGGCAATACTTCTATTGTGGTGTCCATTGTAACTGAAACAGCTGTTACGTAATGTAAATTGTTATGAAAATACGTATATTCTGCATGAAAACTTTATATATTAGCTGCCCTAGGAGCCAATGTATCACTAGAATTTGGGACACCAATACATTAAGTTGTGGTGAAAAACAGTTTCTATACTAAAATACTTTGGACTTTTGAAAACTTGGATAAAATAATTTAATTGACTTTGTATATTTCTTTTTAATTTGTTCCTCAGATAATTATAGGCAAATATTTTTTGCTAGATAAATAAGAAAATGTCAGACAGCTAGTGTGAAAACCCAAGCTTCAAAGTATACTAAAAAGATTCCATCAGTTAAAGTGTAACTGCACCCCAGCTCTGAGCATGACTACAACTTTGAAAAATGCTTCAATGAGCTGAGTGAGGGGAGGGGCTGAGAGGGGGATTAGAATTGTACCACAGAATCACCCTAGGACCTGGCTAGTTTTCAGCAGTACACAGTATGTGTTCCGCTGAAAACCAGCCAGGTCCTAGGGTGATTAAACAATAAGGACGTGTACTTCTGATTCAAGCCCATAAAAAAAAAAGGGAATTTCATCAATATAACACCAGCATTGATGAGTCTCAGTCAATTATATTTGTTTACAGCTCAAAACTAATTTTAGGGTGCAGTTACAGGCTCAGCAATGTGATACCAGGTTTCTTTTTCAAATCTCAATTAGCCTAATCGCACTAAATTCCTCTTTAGTTGGGATTCATATTTTACCTACATTCTAGCTACTAAATTACTTTTGTCTTAAAATAACCTTACTTGTAAAATCGACTATCACTTTACAGAGTATTCTAAAAATCTTAAACATTGGTGTAAGTAATGCAAGGGATCATTCACCTTCAGACAAGCCATTAAAAGCAGCAAAAAGACTTGTACTACCCCATGTCATGTCTGAGAGGGTCACACAATGAAAGTGTTGAACTTCTGTCTTCGTCCTTCAGTCAGGTTTCAGATGGAGACCTCGACCAGCAGAGCCCAAGGTCCCTAAATATGTGAATCGAAATAGGTTTTCTTTTTGATAAGCCAATTGACACTAGTATGAACTAAGTATCTATTCAAATGAACTTTATTAGATAACTCTCTTCCATTGACACATCTTTAAGACCTTAAACATCAAGACTGCTGGGAACCATTGACACACCACACCACACCACGTTCTCACACAAACACTCACGTCCCCCAGTGTCTTCAGCAGGTGCCATCCACATCAAGTTCACACAGATCAGTTCAATAACAAGAAAGCACACTCCATACAGCATCCAGGTCAGATTATATAAGCAAGACAAATATTCATCACAACATTCCACTACAGTTTGATACTACTTTTGCAGTTGATCAGTATTACAATTCATAGGAAAAACTGAAGATTAAAAAAAAAAAAGATCTTGAATAGTGTCCATGTAATAGGGAGTCGCTTGTAGAATCTGCATCTTCCATTCACACACTCAAAAGCAGTCAAAATGGTCTTTCATCGCACAACCAGTCCTTTTCACGCCTCTCCGTTCGCTCACTCACTGCGTCACTCTTCGCCACAAGCCATCCTCAATCGCACTCAGTTCTTAAAAGTCAGTTGCGCAGTTCTTTCCATTTAAAGTGGATAAAAATGAAAACACCCACCGTCTCTTAGAACATGCCGGAGTGATGGCGTTCTTTGATGGCATTGCATTTACAGGTGGGGAGGAGGAAGAGTGATACTGATATCACCAAGAATGCTGCCAAAGAGGAGCTTCCTCCGGGGAAAATGGAAGAGAGGTGAACTGCAGAAGAGATTTTAGTGAAGGCTTTTCCACAGAACTTGACTGCAAATAAAGCTGCACTTAAAAACAACCGTTTCAACCAGATTCTTCTCAATACAAGATTGCATTCTAAATAGATGACAAAGCTAGGTGATAAGCCACAAACATTCCTCAAGCATTCTCAAAATGCATGCATAGAGAATCCAGTTGAAAACAAGGCAATAACAAGCAAATAAGACAAAAAAATGGGGGTATGGGGGGGGGCCAAAAAAAAAAAAAAAAAAAAAAATCGCACTTAAACCGAACAATCTTGTAAACAACTCACTTAACTATCTTAAATTCTTAGCATTTTCCAAATGTACAAAAAAATGGCATGAAAGTGTTACGTTTTCCCCCGCTCACGCTCAAAACACCAAAGAAAAAAAAAAAAAAAAAAAAAAAACTTCTCACAATACTTACCATAAAAATTTATTAGCTTACATACCCCACCCAGAAGACTTTGATTCCATACTGGACCCAAATCCTGAGCTAAACCCACTACCGCTGGTTGTTGAGTTTGACCCGGTGCCCCATCCCAGACTGGCTGAAGTAGCTCCATAATTGCTGTTGCCTGCACTGAATGACTGACTCGGATCCCTGGTGGAGCTAGTTCCAGTGGAAGCGCTGCCTGAGGTGGAAGTTTGACCCTGCTGGCTCGCCAACATACCCATCATTCCCCAACTACTCTGCAGAGCAGCCTGAGCAGCAGCCATCATGGCAGGGTTCAGGCTAAATGAGCCAAAATTTGCTAGATTGCTGTTAGTGCTGGTCCCTAATCCACTGCGGGCACTACCAAAACCCTGAGTACCAAAACCATTCCCAAACCGTGTACGATCCATTGGCCTGTTGCCATGTTTAGGCTCAGCATTTGAGATGTGCACACTGACTCCCTTGATAATAAGGTCCTCTCCACAGAGGGACTGAGCAACCTACAGGGAAAACAAAACACAGGCAGGTTAGCCAGGTTTTAAGACTGAACGTACATACAAACAGCTAGATTCTAATAGGACACTGTACCTGATCATCTGCAAAGGTGACAAATGCAAAAGCACGGAATGGCTTTGGGATAAAAACATCTGTAACTTCACCATACTGCATAAAGAACTGTCTCAACTCATCAGTGGTCATGTCCTCTGTACATCTGCCAACAAACACTTTCCTACTCCTCATTGGTTCATCTGGACCTTGCTGTAAAAAAACAATTATATAAATTAGCGTTGGGAGCATAAACGCAGTAATAATTTACGCAATTGACGCAACACTAAACATCTCCTTTTAAATTACTACCTGTTGTGGCTAGGGGTGTTGCCAGCTACTAATTTTCCTGTCGTTTAAATTAAAATGTAAAAGTAGACTAGTCTAAAGATATGAAAACACTCAGAAAATCATCCAAATTGATCACAATTAGGCTTAACATTGTCAGCGTGTGTACATGTTGCATGTCTCTCCCTACCTGCAGTCGTCGATCGGCTGTTTCGCCTTAGTGGATGGAGAACACGTTTTAGCTTTCCCTTTCTCATAAAAAAAATCTGACCGGTACAACAGTGGCAGAGTGCCAATACAGCTCCGTTACACAGGCAGCGGGGACATAAGCATCATGCAACTCTCACTTTATATTGATTCTTTGTGACTATATGTACCATATGCTGCATTGTCTGTGCTGAAGCGTTAGCTAATTAAAGCTTAGGTCTACCATAATTCCATAGCTAATTTAAACAAAAGTGAACACAAACAGTCAGGAGGTCTAACTTTTTATTTTTAACGATATTAAATGCAGTTGCACTGCAAGGTTCAATTGAAATCAGACAAGTTGTGAATCCAGATTCGTTTGATTTCTGTTTCGCTTGGATAATGCATGACGCTGCGCTGCAAATTTAAACTTTGAGTCGTCTTCTGCGATCGGAGCTACCGTGTCAACTAGTGGCAACATCAAAGTATGCTGCTTTTAGAGTTGCCCCCGCTCCTTTGCTACCAGGAACGCATGGAAAAAAATCAAGCGCTACCAACAGTGTAAACAGATTGTTTTGCGCTAGGGCGTGTGGGGCCCCAGTGTATTTGATAACTGAGGTTATAAGCATTCTATTCTGGATAGCTTGCAGTTGGTGTCATTTAAGACATACACCTAAGGTTGAATTGGAGTATTTGTTTAAAAAGGGTTACAGGCTTATTAGGTTTTTCAATAAATGGGTATTTAGATCTATAAACAACTATAAATATTTAGCCAGATAAGAATATAAAGTGAATTAGTTCATAGGAATAAATCAACAAAACAATTTTAGGTATAATTATTTAAAGGTCCTTGCCACCAAAATCCACATTTGCATGGTTTCTATAATACGTTTGTACATGTTGAGGTTAAATACCATCAGATAAAGCTTTAAACATTAGGGAACTGTGCTCCCCCAACCACCCAAATACAAACATGTATGGAAAGTCCCCCGCCTAAAACACCAGGTTTGCTTTTTGGACTGAATGTGTCTACGTCAGCTCATACACTCTAGCCAATAGAATTACTCTAAACGTGCAGATGCTCACTGCCTAGCCACAAATCGTCAACGGCATACACCGTGTCCTGGATGCGACAGCAAGAGAGCGTCTGACTATCGTGTTGCATCGGACGTTCTCTGTCCAGACTGAATCCGTCCGTTACATGTAAACAAACCACGTAGCCTACCTATTAGCAGTATCACACTAGAGAGCATACACCTCCATATTCACAACAATTGCCTACTATGACGGGGGCAGGTACAGATGTCACTCGTTGTAGGCCACAACCACCACCTCTACTTTGTAAAATAAGCTAATAGCTTGCCAGCTCCGTTGAGCATGCTAATAGAAAACCATCTACCCTCCAGCCAGCTGCCACATTAAAGATAACTGAATGAACAGTCGTCCGTTTCAACCATTAAATGTAGCCTAGTTCGATGGTCTCAACGTGAGCGACAGGAAGAAAATATAAACAGGGCGTCCAACAAAACGGCGCGCATCATCGCGTAGCTCGCGTCTTGAACAACATACAGTATAGACTACGATTGTGTTACGGACAGTGGGTTTATGAGTTTGTTATGTACGAGTACGTTACTTGTGGTAGACTACTGTAATAGTAGAGCGATATAAAGATGGATGCGCCGTTTTGTGAGAGCGAGAGATGTGCTGTTTGTAAGTTTCATATGGCAGTTCGATGTTATTGTAGCAAGTGCAGTTAGTAGTCCTACCGGTAGCAGTTTAGCAGATAATCTTTTGCTAGCTAATTCTCCAAAGATCGTCTACATTTGTTTTTGGAAATATCTACTAACACATTGGGACACGATTGTTCCTGGTTTCAAATCGCACAGGTCATTCGAAACTTCAAACTTTCTCCGCAGTCATGATTCCATTTTTCGCTGCCTTGAACACATAGGGAGCCTACTACGATATTTTGGTTTTTCTCCTGTTTTTACAATATCTCCTGCATTTCTGTCGAAGCCCATACGTAATTTCTTCCACATACCATTATGGCAATTTTGCGCTGCCATGCCGCCGCTGGCTTTTCTGCAACCGGCTCCAGTAATTAATGTTTTTAAATACGTGGAACCAGTTCTAGACTGGGCACCGGCACGGCATACGCACTGGCACCACTTTATCGCCAATTGGCGTGTCACGCCCACTTTGAGATAAGCGTTCCATTTTTGCTTCCATAGAAATGCATTATAAGGCTCTTGTAATTATTCCAATATGGTTACATTTGGTAGAATTAGTAACGCCCACCCAGCAGTGTATTTTACATGCCTAGTAGTTACAGAACAGAGAAAATTATGATACATACAACTTTAGGGTGTTTATATTGTGTAATAATGTTTTTGGAGTTGGTATGCACATTGTTTTAGTATATAAGATATGAACTATAACCACTGGCAAGGACCTTTAAAGGGTACAGTGGATATTGGAACAGGTTAGGTTACCCATGCATTTGGTTTGAACGTTTTTATTTAATATTTTGTCAATAATAGTCTAAACTGAATGATTCTATACATGTCTAAACTCCTTTAATTAAATCAGTTTTGTACACAGTGTCTGGTCCAAATTATTTATAGTGGATATTCAGATTGGTTGGTTGGTCCATACTTTCAGGGTAAAGGCAACACTTTAACTCTAGAAATTGTAAGAACCTAAAAGTCCCGACAGTTAACTTCCTTTAATGTACAAGGCATAATTGTATATAATAGGTGGTGGGACGCTACATAAAGTTCACATTGAAATAGTTTCCTGATGGCGCTTTAGACTACCACGTTAATATGTACAATTTGCAAGGCCGAATTAAAATATTGTAGTTAAAATGTGTTTGTTGTGCTTCATTGTGTTACTTTCTAGACTTCTGATCTGAATTGTGGTAAGGACCTCTGGTTATTCAAATTGGTACAGTATCACTTCTCCAGGGACATGAAGTGAGAAAACATTTGGTTATAAACAGAAAATGTTTATTAAGCTGCAAGTGACAAAAACGTAGGCTATACCACAAACACAGATCAAACTATACACCACTTTTCCTTCACTCTCTCTTGTTAGCTATTCAGCTTCTTATACACACCATCCATATTCATACAGACATAAGGCAAGCAATTGCCATGACGTATGCTAAACAACCAATACATACCTTGGAGTTAGGCAGTTTACAGTCACACCATCTTCCATCAATCATGTGCCGCTGAGAGACTACCTTTTCTTGTGTCTCGTATTCAGTGAACCTCACAAAACCAAACCCTTTGGAGTTTCCCGTCTTTGCATCTCTTTTTACCTGAGAATATTTAAAAGTGGTCAATCAATAACTTAACGCTGTCATTTAGTAGTTTATGTTTGTTGTTTTTACCTGGACCATGATTACTTCTCCAAATGTGCTGAAGTAATCTTTCAGGTCCTGTTCAGTCGTTTTCCAGGGCAGACCAAGTACAATAAGGTCTGATGTCTTCATGTCACCTCTTTTCATCTTGACAGCAGATGATGCATCAATCTCCTCCATTTTTCTTTTGTTATCTAGAATGGTATAATCAAGTGATTGCTGTCTTAAGACAATTAAAAAATATCCTGTCAGTGTAGTATACAGTTATGCCTTACTCCTCTGACTACCATACAATCAAGAATTACGTATACTTCAAACTACTGTGAAACACGTAATAATAACAGCACCATTGCTTATACATACCCTTTGGGTAATTTACAACATACACCAAGTTTCCCCATCCGGTTTCTGGTGCATGAAGAATTCCTTCCACTAGACGCACTCCTCGCATACACTGTGAAACGGGACTCCGAAACCGCAGGCCGCACGCCCCTGGAAACTGAGCGGATACTGTTGAAAGCAAAATTGTGCCATCGTCTTCGGACGGAATCTCCATAGGCTCCTCGTTCTCTTCCTCCGCTACTCGAATATATACCTCCGCCATTCTTTAAACAAAACGTTTAAAGTAAAGCCAATACAGAACCAGTACGTTTGCTAGCTCACCACGTTTGCTTGGCTAATGTTATAGCTAACAAAGCACACAGAAATATCTACAGGTGACCAAAAAAACAAAAAACAGAAGGTGTGAGTTTATCCAATGATAAGTCTTACAATATGGTCAAATCGCTAGGTTGTTTAAGTTTAATCTCACAATTGTGCACTAGCCTTGTCACTTTCCTTTGTTCGGTGGGTTCGGGTCGGGAGCTGTGTCATTAATACCAGACGACGACACAGGCGCGTTCAATGTGTGGTTAGAATGACAACTGAGTAGTTCCCAGGCTCGTTACTTTAGCGGACTGTCGGTAAAGATCAATAAAATTATAATACTTGCACATAACTAAGCAAATACGCGTCTTATTTGCCAATACAGAAACCAGAATGTGTACAACGGTTTAATAAAAACAACGAAACCACCCCTTCAGTCCGCCAAATGGCACTACCTCAATCTCGGAGGAAGTACGTCATCGCATTCGGTACTATAATCCTATAAACGGGTGTTTTTCTCTTACAGTAAGTCAATGAATGATCCTCAGCGTCTGTATTTCAAGGATGTACGTCATCAAATCTCGACAAAGTGCCGTTCCAATACCTAAAATACTTTAGAATTCTACCATTCTTCCTTCAATCAGACGATTTTGAAGGATGCAAAAATACCCACAATCCCGTGCGAACGTCCGAAGAGGAGAAATTTAAAAATGGCGCAAAACTAAACTAACAACAAAACAGCACGTTCCATTGTTTTTTCAACTGTTATTAAAAAACGAAACGTGCGGTTTAATTAAGCATAATGATTTTGAAGGCGGGACTTTTAAAGAATGACGTCATCTTGCACACTAGCTAGGCCGCTGGGTCTGTGTACTTTTTGGTCATTCAATTTTCATGTTAGAAATGAACATGCAAAAACGAAAAACAAGCCTTTTTTCGTTTTCCTGCCGGGAAACAAAGTACAAACCATGAAAATGTGCTTAGTGTTCCCTCGCCCCCTCTTTCAACATAAAAATAAATATTATAAAGAAACAGAAAGAGAAAACGGCTCGTTTTGTCAATTCAGAACCCGGAAGTTTGTAGTTTGTTTATAAATTATAGCGCAGTTGCTCTGGGATACGTAGAGGTTGAAAATATGTGGTGTTTCCCAATTCAGGGACCGCATCCGTCTAAGGACGTAGTCTACGAAGGTGTGGTCGTCGTAGGCTACGGAGTTCTAACCTTCGTAGACCGCAAGCGTTGTGAAATGAAACGGTCTA
>JAODTR010000020.1:849889-865560 GCA_025399935.1 Amblyopsis rosae
CCCCCCCCCCCCCCCCCCCCCCCCCCCCCCCCCCCCCCCCCCCCCCCCCCCCCCCCCCCCCCCAACAGACGGGTGACGCCTTGACCTGCCAGGCTAACACTACTACACAGACTGTTTTCTGTGATCAATGTTAGTATAACTAATGGTTTCACTGAAAAGAAAATCTTTTCTATGCGTATTTCAAAATGTTTTCACTCTGTGTTCTGTTTTGTGAGCCTAAACAAGACATCGTATTGTGTGGCTTTGCATGCGCACTCAATGCGTACATGCCTGCGTGGCCGACAGACCAGCACAGATGTATAATATGGTCATAACAGCGTAAGCTGCGGTGTAGGCTCGACACAGAAGCTTAAATCGGCCATTAAAAAACTCACTCAGTCACTTTGGATAAAGATAATAGATAATAGATAGCCTAAGTGGCCTTCAAGGGTGACTAAATAAATAATAAATAAGTTTACCATGAGGAGAAGCATTGCTTAGTGCTGATCACCCATTTGGAGTTTACCAGGGATCCGCCACAGAAATGATTTCCTTTCCTGCGCACGAGAGAGCACAGGTTACACAAGCAACATGTAATCCAACATTAAAACACATTCAAACACCACCCCGACCTGTCTCGGAGGCTCACTGTCCACGGAGAATTCCCAGGACGCCCGTTTACGATACGTAATTTAGTATCGGGGCGGTCGTCTCTCTTCCCACACTCACTGAATTGTGTGACCACTGTTGTCCACAAACAAGAGAGACATTAAGATGCTAATTTACATTCATTAATTGCTTTAATGCATTCACAAACTAACCTGATGGTTCAATCAGAGAAACCTTCTCTCCAGCTGTTCCAAAACAAGAAACAAATGAATTGTTAAATTACCTGTGAACACAGAGCAGCTACAGATATGAACTCTCACTTTAGACAGAGATTAATTGTTTACACACTTCCATTCTGGACCAGAAATGCCCAACCATTGTTATAACAACATAATTATATTGTAGCTTTGGTTTGGTTTGTTGTTCTCAATCCTTATACATTCCTCTACACAGCTCTCATAGTATCATTATATCATGAAAACACTATAGAGTGTAGTGAGATGGGTTTTGATAATGGAAGACCATTCATATACCACATTGTTTAATAGCACAATAGTCAAACTCTGTCTTGAGGTCTGTGGTATAGCACCAGGGTCCATGCTGGTCAGCGTCAGGATTGCGACAGTAGTTCCCTGTCAGGTTGGCTTCAGGGTGGGTCCGAGGGTTGATCCTGAGAAACCATGCAGAAAGCATCAAGTCCTGAAAATGCATTACTGCCAACCATAACAATAACATCACTAATACTATATATATACTGTATATATTATAATTATATTATTGTTGTTGTACTTTGTTCTGTGTGGTGTGTTAACGCTCCATTTCTGGCAGGTGATGCCCTTTCGCGTCTTACGAACCATTCCTCTATAGTTTCTACCATTTTCATGGTAGCATTCTGCAAGAGAGAGACATATGAATCGAATCTGAT
The DNA here is from genome assembly GCA_025399935.1 of Amblyopsis rosae. Classification (NCBI taxonomy): domain Eukaryota; kingdom Metazoa; phylum Chordata; class Actinopteri; order Percopsiformes; family Amblyopsidae; genus Amblyopsis; species Amblyopsis rosae. The sequence continues at coordinate 851,403 of JAODTR010000020.1, forward strand.
TAAATGCGAATAGAAGAAGGCAGCAGCAAGCATGCCATATAATACTGGCACGTCTGTCTTCAGCTGACAGAGATTCCTAGATGGCTCGGGCCATAGACTGTTAGCCACTAGACACAGTAGCCTGTATACAGGAAGCACTGCATCCATCGTGTGTCCAAGCACAAACAGCAGGGGGGTCAGCATACCCTCAGCTTCGATGTCATCAGCACAACGTTTGATCTGCAAGCACAGAGCGGTCCTCATCTCAAGTACAGATGTGAAGCACCAGGGAGCCTCAGATCCGTCCGGGTTGCGGCAGTAGTTCTCTTCTAAACCCCTGGATGCAATATGCCAGTCCCACATTGGTAAGAACAATTATTAAAGGTCCCGGCACAAGAAGTTTCATCACAACTACAAATATAATGGCCATGTAACTTCTAATAAACAACATTCTAATAAACATAATACTTAACTATGTGATATAATAGTCAGTAAATGATGTGTTAAGCCCGTTGCACGCTGCACGAGGAGCTGATATGGCGCTGAATCGCCAGCGTTTTCGGGACTGCATCTCCGCTATGCTTTGCTTTGCTATGCTGCACACTGCCAGCGGATTTTATCCACCCGCCCACCAACAACCTTGGTTATGATCATGTTTTGATCATAATGATTGAACTGCATTGACTTTGCAGTACCGTATTAATATAATGTTATGCATGTAAACGTATAATAAGACATTAAGGGACCACTGAAGCAGTTTCTCCGATTCGTTACTACTTATACATTTTTATATTTTACTTACATGTGATATGTATTTTTAGATTTATATTCATAGAATATTTTTATAATGTTATATATTTTTTACATTTTAAAGAATGTACAGTTTTAACTTTTACCGTTGCTGTATATCTGACAACAATTCAGGCAAGAAACAAAGTTATATAAATATGGGTGTTTAATTAACAACTGTCTGATTGAGTAAAATGGTGGGCACAGGGGTGGGGCTAAGAAACAAAGTTTTCTTTAAAATTATTATATTAAGTGTGTTACATGCTTATACAACGTATTGTCATTGCACTCTGTGTAAAAGCGTTTCCAAAACTCGAGGCGAAAAAAATTGACTCCAGGCGTAAATATAAGCACCGGCTCTGCCATCTCGGCTTAACGGGCAGCATCCGCCTGGTTTGCAGTGTGCAGACTCATTGATTAGCATGGGAGCGGATCCAAAGCGGATACGCTCCACACCACTTCAGCTCCGCATGCGTGTGCACCGGCCTTTGTGCCTCCAGAAACTAGCCCACTCTTGTTGCAAACGCAGCAGTACATGAAAGTGCATGTCATAGTATGGGCCTTGTAGTGCTGTAGAGGTTGTAGAGAGGTGTGACATCAACTCAAAACATTGATTCAGAACTAAAACTAGAATAAGATCCAGAATCAAATCAAGGCATGTACCTTTAATACTTATACAAATTATTATTATAATATACTGTATGTGATTTATATGACAGTAAAATACATTATTGCTGTGTATATTCTGATACTTTCATACAGCCTGTATTTCTTCCTCCCCATACATACTTGCATTCATATGTATTTGGGTAGAAGGGGTGTTCATGGGGAGACTGGGAATCCCATCGCTGACAGGGGATCCCTGATGTCGTCTCGTTCACTTTGCCCCGGTAATCCTCGCCACGTCCACGGAAACAGTTGGTGGTACTTGAGCGCTGGCGTTTCTTTGGAATCACAGCTTCAGAGGAAACAGTGGAGGAAGAAGATTTAGGCTTGAAACATATCATTAGCAAATTGAATTGCTTTCTGAAGCATATCGGATTTTAACTGGATCGACATTTTCATCTAACTTTGACCATAATAGTAGTGCTAAAAGATAAAACTCCAAATTGCATATCAAGACAAGATCAATGTAAAACATATAAAATAAAACACTAGATTCCCAGTTGTTAAAGTTTGTTTAAAAAAAAATTTATTTAATGGATTGGATACAATTCATCAAATAATTTTATGATATCAAATAATAAATCTTAGAATAAAATTTTTCATAATTTTAAAATGATTTCCACTCCAACGTGATGTAATGCATATACCCTACGATTGCTTTGAATCTGCACATGTTGCAGTCATGGAGCTGTTTAAGACATATTGTCATAACCGTGTTGCATTTAATGTAAAGACCACATATCATTCAAATTTCTATTTTGTACAGACTTTTCCTTCAAGCTGACCAATTAGTTCCATTTGTTGCCCTAATAGACCTTGCCAGTCGTGTCGTCACTTTTGCCCTTTTGCACTAGCAAAATGCTTAATTTACTTAGTGATCTACTGTATGAATGTAGCAATTGACAAACACAATGTTATCCAGTGGGAATATGTACCTTTGACAAAACCGGTAAGTTTGCAACATATGAGTTAATCACAGACCATGGTAGGGGAGTAGATAGAATATGCCATTCACTCTACTCTTGCTTAAACCAAGAAGTCCTTATATTGGCATGGGGCCATGGGCACCTCCGAAAATGACGTACGTCTGGCAAGGTCTATGTGATTTGCTCTGACTGGAAGTGGCAGGACAGATGATTGGTTATAATATAATGATGTCACACTCTAGGCCAAATCTGACTTCCTGGATTTCTTACGTTCATTTTAAGTTGACATTACAATGTTGCCATTATGACTAGTTAGACATTGTCCACATGTGGCAAGGTTGTATGTGTATGTTTGGGGCAGACTCACAGCATTTGCTAATCTCACAGCTCTCTCTCTCCACCTCAGGGTCTGTGGTGTAACACCAGGGCACAGGCGACGCGTCAGGATTGCGACAGTAATTATCATCCAAGCTTTTATCTGGATACTTCTCGGGCTGGTAGCTGTGTTGGTGAGGGTACTGCTGGTCCCATCGCTGGCACTCTATGCCGGTCACAGTGTGGTCAACCTGACCCCTGTAGTCCTCTCCATTACAAGTAATACAAACCTCTGTGAACACAATCCAAATGATATGATAAGTAGTGGCCAGTTGCCCTCAGCAGCAGGACATACTATTACTGGAGGTGCTTCTGCTGATACAGCTTAAGGAGGAGTGTGATTTACCATCCTTGCAGTGTGGAATATTGCAGCTTTCGTAGCGGCGCTCTGGGTCTGTGGTATAGCACCATGGCCCAATACGATCCCCATCTGGATTCCTGCAGTAGTTCAACTCCAGACCATTGGTTGCTGTAGGAGTCCACCTAGAATGTACAAGAAATAAAGAGTATTCCAGTGAACCATAGGTAACCATGGTTGTATTGTACAGAAGGTAACTGTGAAAGGTATTATTCTACAGCATCTCACCTGTGATCATGAGGAAATTTAGACCACCACTGTTGGCAGGTATGCCCACTTTTTGTTGTGAAGACTTTTCCTCTGTAGTCTTCCCCCTTACCCACAATGCACTTCCTTACATAAACTTCATAATAAAAGCAAAAAGGTGAAACAACTTCGATAGATCATTGAAAACTGCAAATCAAAATGTTTAAAGGTAATTAAAGATTTAAAGAGAAACAGTTAGGCTGAAAACAGGTTATTGCAATAGCTGAACTTGCCCATACCAAGACTGCGTTCTGTCAACTGTATTTATTGATCATAAAGGTCCCAAAGGGTATCAAATAATTAAAGACTTAAGAGTTTGTGTGGCCAGTGTGTTTCTGAAACTTGAAAGGATTGGATTACTGTTGAGACCTGGCAAACATGTAATTTATGTCACTCCTTCATCTAATCGGACTCAAATAATCAAATATTATCAAATTATCAAATAAAATAATCTGAATGTTGGCAGGTGAAATGTCCATTCATAATGACATGGAGCAGCACATTTAAAACACTGATGTGTTGTTCTTTTCATTATGAAAATGTCCATACTTCCACTAGTCTTAAGTTGAGCACTATGACCGTCTCAAGCTAACACTGTTTAGTGGACAGATTCATGTGCAAGAAGGGCCTGTTCCCACTATCTTGTGAACGCCACCAAAAGATGCCCAGTGCGATCACTTATGACACTAATTAGAGTCTATCAGGTAGGATACAGCACACGTGGATTGTACTGTTCCTGCGGTTTCTATAATTTGAGTGTTGACATGCTCATAATGGGCAAATACATCTTACCCTTCTTCTCATACAGGTCACAGTTAACATTCCGCTTGACCTCTGCGTTGTTCCCATCGCCCACCCAAGGCAAATGTTTGCAGGTGATGGCTGGTCGCGTCACATAGTTGAAGGCTCTATGTTGCGTGGTATCGTCATGTCAGCACTTTATGCAACAATGTTTAGTATGTACAATGAAGTATGCACAAAATTAGTATGTAATATGATGTTACCTGCACTCCAGCAACTGCGAGCAGCGTGTGGCACAGTCCTCCAGGCTCAAGTCAGATAATGTAAGAACTCGGGCAGAGTTCCACGATGTAGGAACTAGCTCCCTGCCCTCGGAGCGCTGGAAGTCATTGAGTGGACTGCGGTATCCTATATGTAGAATATGATGTTTTCATATGGATGTGAAAACCTTAAGACACAGTGCTATGCAGATGTGTTTAGGCTAGGATCATAACATTGCCTGTGTAGGATATAGGCATTTTAGACAAGGGGAACAAAACCTGAACATTATAATAATTACAAAAAATTGTTTAGCAAAAGAATCTATTGAATTTATAACATTAAACAAACAATATACATATAAAAACTAGGCATTTCCATAAGCATAAACACATACACTGCTTCAGTAGCCCATAGGCAGACACACACCACAGAGTTTAGGGGAGTCCGGTTGAGAGAAAGGGGATAATAATGTCCTCCTCCATAGGTCACACAACATTCCCACTCTCTCAATGTAACAATGCTAGATAAAAGCCTAGCCTACACAGTAGTACACTGCCCTCTCACCTTCACCTGTAAATTCATTCCTACTTCTTTAGGCTAGATTCTTTATTAAATATCTGGCCATCATCTCTTTAATTATTTTTTCATTTTTGTTTTGAGTTTTGCTTAGTCATTATTTTTTGGGCCCTTGATTTAGTACAGCAGTGTCATAGCCTAGACTATTGCTCTGCTGACAAGGGGTGCCTGCCCTTGTAATGTTTACAATAACTGTTTTACTATAACACACCTATTCATAAAAAGACAACTTTTTATTAAAGTAATAAATGGATAAATAAATATAAAATAACTAAAGTAAAATTATTGTTATTAAAGACCAAATTAATAATACCTTTTTCAGAACCCATATGAGCTTTGGGCTGGGGAAATAAATACCCCCCTTCCTCCACCCCAACCCCCCTTCCAACATTATTTATGTAGCCTAACCTACCTAGAGCACATAATGCCCTGCACTTTGGACTACATTACAAATAGTCCAGAAATATTAAAAATAACCAATTATAATAATAATAATACTAATAATAATAATAAGACGGACGAAAGCGAAAGCATTTGCCAAGAATGTTTTCATTAATCAAGTTCACATTACAGACCAAAATAATAATTATACTACAGGAAAGAATTGTGAAGTATTGTGTAGTATTTAGCTATAATAATAATAATTATTATTATTATAATTATAATAATACATTCATTTAAGTAACGTCCTATAATATAGGTCTATTCCATAATTAGTTGACAATGATGTGGCTGCTGTTTCTATAATATTCGGCTCACTGATTCATGACTTTATAGGCTCCATAGAATCTATAATTTTTACTCACACTTAAAGACTTTAAAAGGCTTTATAAGGCATTAAAAACATACCTTTAACAAATCCGTTGTAAATTGGCAAGAGAATGCAGAAAATCAACCGTTTCATTGTTTCCAGTGGAATATACCAGTACCAGTAGCCTGATACAATAGAATCGCGTTCTGATGTCACGCTATATCTTGTTGTCGCTACTTTTCATAAAATATAGGCTACGTAGGCTGTATAGGCCACGCTCAAAGACACGAGGAAAACTGGAGTTTATAACATATTGACTTTAACACAACCCCCAAATGAACAATGAGACCTTATTCAAACACAGTAGGCCTATACTGAAAGCATTACCAATCAATAAATTAATAATTAATCACAATGTAATTGTTATGTATAAATAGAGAAAATATACATGCTTTCACATAGAATGCCCAGGTTTCGTTTAACGTATTTCTTATGTGTAGATTCGTCACAGAAATGCAATTTCGCTAAATAACCACTATAGGCCAGTAGAGCTATTGTCGATAGTAGAATATTTGCCTGTGCAGGAAATGGTAAACTTGCTGGTCGTAACATCTCTGCGTGGCTGGCCATAACAATACAATACAATGCAAGTTTTATCGTTTACTGAAGCATATCGGGTAAGAGCACATTATACTTCTAACTTTTGTAACAAAGTAGTGCACGCTATGTGGTTGACTGTTACATAATGTAAGACTGTTGATCTAATCTGGACTTTGATCAGACAGTTTTGACATTAGGCTACTAATGGTCCACAACTCAATAATCTTAACACCACAGGCCTCTCGACTACAACGAAATAGTTTGAAAAACAAAATTGGAATGGATTATTTATTATTTCAGTAGATGATTAGTAGACGATTGGGACAATACTCTTTGAAAATTAAGCAATGCAGTTGTTTTCGTGACATTTCATGATGTGCAAATTACAGAGGCGTTTTGAATCTACTACAATGCAATGCATGCTTTGCATTTACTCATATTCAGGATGTCAGCTGTTACGTTGACAGAAGGGAGTTTGCACGTGGAGTCCTGCGAAACACCATTGTTTTACAGACAAGGTGCACCCAAAACAGGGGAAGCCAGACTGTCAGTTCTGCTCCTTCATGGCATCAAGTTCTCTTCGGAGAACTGGCTAAATATTGGCACCCTTGAGACACTTGCAAAGGCAGGGTGCCATGCTGTGGCTATTGACCTACCAGGTTAGTCCGTTGTAATGGATCTACAGCTTTCCCTTTTACAGTTGACCAGTTAGCAGACGCTTGCACAAGCACAGTAAGAGCAGTGATGTTTTGAAACACAACTGACCACCACAAAATGTGGCCAGCTGTAGGCAAATGAGCAGCAGAAGGGAGTGCAGGTAACTTGCGTGTGGGCAGTGTTTCAGCACAAGGACACACGTAAACTCATAAGGACGCGTACTGTATACCTTTACAGGTACATCCTGCTCATTTCTCATTCCTGAATTATTTTCTTATGTTTCCTCTTCTGGTGCTGCAGGCTTTGGTCGATCCAAATCCGCAGAGTCCCCAGTGGCAGTGGGAGAACTGGCCCCTGGGGGCTTCTTAAAGCAGGTGTGTGAGGGGCTTGCTATGAGTCTAGTGGTAGTGGTTAGCCCCTCTCTCAGTGGGATGTACTCCCTGCCGTTCCTCTTCCAGCACCAGGACATGGTGAAGGCCTACATCCCTGTGGCTCCCATTTGCACCGAGAAATTCACTGCTGAACAGTACCAAAGCACCAAGGTATGTTTGATAGCATCTACTACTACTACTGTATATTACTTCCCTTTTTTAGTGTTCACCTGTAAGGCATAACCATAAATGGTCCAATTTCGTTTTCCTTTACTGTCCGTTTAGTTTCCTTACAATGACAGATGACATCTGGAGTGTTTGTATGTTCTGCACTCCCCTTCTAGGTTCCAACACTGATTGTGTATGGAGACCAGGACACTCAGCTTGGAGAGCTGTCGCTCAGCAACCTGAGTAATCTGGCCAATCACAGAGTGGTGATGATGAAAGGGGCGGGACATCCTTGCTATTTAGTTGATCCAGACACTTGGCACAAGGCTCTGGTGGACTTTCTAATTATGTTGTGAAGCCTTCTCAGAAGTGTATTTAACAAACACTACAGGCAGTTGGGTAAATTGTGTTTTAGACCAAATTAAATGAATATGCATTATGTTAAATATGTTTTATGTCATGTATGAACATCCATGGCCTATTTTTATCTATGGCCTTCTACAGATATGTTTATTGTTGACTACTGCATCTACACCAGTAGCTGTAATGAAGATTTTGGAGGACACTGCTTAGATATATATATTTTAAATAACCATAAAAATAGTCTCACTAATTGAAAAACAACACTGCACACTGACATGAAGTGAAAAATATGAACATTATTTAATAACTGATTCTCTGTAATAAACAATTTGAAAATATTTTACAAGGAGTCACAGACACAATATTTTACAAATGTTGCCATCTTAACTTATCGCTTCATCTGTACAAAAGAAATTAGCAACAGAGACCAACATCCGGGAAGGAGCTAAATCTTCCACACGCACGAACATTCATACTAACACACACAATTTTTTTTTACTTCAGGTTTCAAACTTATCAGCAGTGCACCTATTCCTATTTTTTACTTCACTTAAAATGTCACTGATTTAAATATATTTTTTTGTTGAAGTTTTTTTCCACACATTTGTCAAACATGGTCACATAGCACCAGACTACAGATTCACATACGCACGTCTTTCCCACAACGGCTGACCTACACAGACACAGCTACAGACCCTGTCACCCTCCAATCTGTCTAAATGATCTTAACCTTCATATTTAATAATTTTTTGTTTGGCAAAAGTAAATGTCTTAAACCACAGAAAAGAGACGTGTACCTCCTTGGAACAGGTGCCCTGGTAGGGGATACACAGACATTGCCGTGACTCTCGGGCCCTCAGTTTGTCCCATGCTGCTTGATGGAGACCCACTCCCTGAGCTTGCCTCTGACATCTTGGCTGATTCAAACTTGGAATAAACAATACTATAGGAAGCAGCCTGGCTCGCACCGCTGTCTTTGGGCATGAACAAGCATCACTTATCTGTGCATTATGCATAATGGGTGGTGCAAGAGTGCAGAGGTGGGACTTCCTATAAGCTACACCTCTGGTATAAAGTGTGTGCACACACAGCTATAGGGTAAGAGAAGTATTAGGGGGTAAATGTCCACAGGCACGAGTAGCAGTTATTTACAGACAATGGCAATAGGGACCCACAGACAGAATTAATGGGACAGGACAGACAAACAAATGCCAGAATAGAATGCAACAGAACAGCATTGGGCATTTTACAACATTAAGTAGAACCAATTTAAGTGCAGTTCCTAAATGCCAGTATGAATAAGTCACTTTGAAGTTCTGTACCTAGGTACCTTTAATAGCAGGAGTTATTGGGAGCTGTGCTGCAGTCAGCATATGCTAGCATGTTTGTCTTGTTAAATAGCATAGGACTCTTTACATAATTGGTAATAATTACAGTTAAGATTATAGTGTGAAGTAAAAATCAAACTGAAGTTTTAGACTTCAAAACTCCAATCACTTAAAGCATTATTCAGACTTCAGACAGACAGTAACCAAGCACCTAACATTCTAAGATGCATTCAAAAGTACAATTCAGAGAGGAGAGAGAATGTTAGAGGTCGGGGTGTTGATTGTGAATTCATGTATATAATGAAAGAGAGCCCCTTAATGTATAATACTAAGGCATTTATAGAGGCTTAATAATAATGTAGTCTGAAAAATAAAGCACAACCATACTTAACATTCTTGTGGACATGTGAAAAAGGGGCTGCATTGGCCTCAAAGGGAAACAGTGAAGCAAGCTGATCATTAAATATTCATTCGATTTTTCTTTTCTTACAGTAACACTACAATCCCTTTTCCCTCAAGAACATTGTATAACATTTTCTCAATTGTAATGTAAGGGAAACAGCAATGATATGTCATATCTCATACGTTAGACTTAATTTAATGACTGTAAATCGCAAACTTTACTTACATCCATACGCAAATAAAAACACGCACATAATCAGGCAGAATGTGGCCATACAAATGTTCTATGACCAGAGAAGTTGCTTTATTCTGATATACCATAGCTCTACATAGCTGCAACGGTATAGTAACTCCATATGATGGCATGTCAAGCAGCTCTGTAAGGGTGCAAAGCCTGCTTAATGACTACATTCAAATATAGCCAAAAAGCAGACTCCTGTATGTCCAGCAAAAAGACGGCATTAGGACTTTTTTTTGTTTAGCGTTAATGTGGCTAATCGAACACTGCTCTATAAAGATACTATACAGTAGCTCTACAGAATACAGCCAGTGCTTCTCAAAACAAAGTGTGTCAAGGCACTATGAAATATAGTGGCTCCTAACAAGACATTTCACCATATATGAATCAAATTGCATGTACTGTAAAATACCAGACTATGTGATCACCATATTTAGTGGCCTCTACTGCACTATAGTTTTGTTTGGAAATGTTGTTAAGCCCCTATCCCCCAGCAGCGAATGGTCTCTAAGTTAGAACAGCATCTGTCAAAGATAATATAAGCTAACGTAGTCTGCCAAATCCCACCATATACTAGTATGAGGTGACAATGAGGCAGATATATCATTATGTCTGTATGTAAAGCACATAGAAATATTCATTAGGAACATCAGGCGAGGTTAGCTCAAGAATTGGCAGAGGTTTAGCTTTAAACATCAGAGAGCATGAGGGTTTGTTAAATCACTCAGATATCAACTTATCATAAAAAACACTACAAATCCTCCATAAAACAAATACTGATTCATGTTTTACAGCAGTTTCACAAACCTGTCTTTAAAGTGGATGGGCCAGATAGCACTTAAGGCAACATTTCAATAAGCATTCTCAAAATAACTTCACCTAGTGAGACTACTGCATAAGTACAATATTTTAGTGGCTATTGTTGGAGTGGCATTAAACTCACATTAAAACGCACATGCCCCAGTACCCTAATGTTTCCTTCACAGCTCATTGTTTATATTTTGAGTGTCATTTTAAATTGTATAGCTGTACAAGATGAACCAGTATTCACTTTGTTTCTTTTCGCTATTCTAGATCAGCCACAGTTGTTCCTCAAATTTGGCTATAAAAATAAGACCACATTAAAGTCTATCTCATTTTGGCAAGTAGTAGATATAGAGTGCATAACTTAATTTATGTATTATTTAACACCTAGTGACTCTTCAAATGACTGAAATACACGTTTTGAACACGCATCACTTTAGCAGTTTATACTTGACATGTTGTATGCTTAAGAGGTTTCCCCACACACGTTATGCATTTATAGTAGCTGTAACAGGCTGAATGGTCCATAGCCCCTTATGAGAGGTAAATGACAGAGTGGTGAAACTCTAAAATGGGGCATGAGAAGGACACCAAATCTCACCATCTCTCTGATGAACAGAAGTGGATGTGGACAGACATCCTAAGAGAGTCCAGTAGGTGTCTGCTTCTCTTCATGTTGGGGCTGAAAGCAGTCGAGGTGATTATTTATTTCTATTTTCTTGTGTTGCCTCTAATCCGGATGGTCTGGTGCCACCCGCAGATGAAGTGCATTGGCTGAGGCAGCTGTCAGTACGTGACAAGAAGTGAAGCCAGCTGGGTAGCGAGGTTCTCAGGGCTTCCAACTCGTTGTGATGGGAAGTCCCATTATTACCTAAGACTATAGCAAGGGCAGGGCATATAGGGTGGGGGCAGTGAGAAGGAGAGGGTATAGAGGATCTTGGCAGGGCTACAAGGAGATGTGGAGTTAAAGTAGGAGAGATGCAATATGGGGGCTCACGACAGGATACAGCAGGACCAGCTGAATGGCCACAACGCTGTAGAGGGAGGGGCCAAATGAATATCCCCGCCCACAATCTGATGTGTTCTCCTGTGGGGGAAACAAAAGTAGAATTACATGGCTAATAGGCTTTCTGACCGTAAACTTTGAATTAGTTATCATGCCTTTGGCTGATTTGCCTCTGACTTAATAGTTATTTAACTGCACCAGTCTTACTGGTTGGTTAGGTGCCAGTGTGTGCACAGTAATATTTGAACCTGCAATGTGTTACTTGTTTTGTTTTGTGGGTGAAATACCAATGATGTTCAATTCTGCTATGGATTCCTATCCTACTAAGGATTAATAATATGTGCGAACAATCCTGGCAGTGGAACCTTCAAGGGGACATTTCAAAAATGTTCATAAGAAATTGGCAAAATACCGGTATACATCAAGTGCGTGCATGTCACTGGCTGCATCCGAATACTCAGTATAGACTACCTTTGGTGAAGTACCTACTACCCAACCGTTAGTCTAGTACGTTCTATGAGTAAGCGAGCGAGTAGTAGGGACACAATTCAGATATACTCAACTGCCATCTCACCTGTCCTTTGACCCGGATGTTTGCTGCGAAAACTCACCTCAATAGCGACATATCAAAATAAAAAAGACTTTATATCTACTCATATTAAATTGTCTTTACTTTGGAGTGATAGTATGATTATACTTACATTTGTACATCGCCACACCTTCGCTGCTTGCACACGTCATGTTATATTTTATTTACCGCTATTTCTCTTCTTCGATTTTTTTTCTGGATAGTGCCCAACTGACTTATGGGATAGCGTAGTGTGGAGTGCTTGTACATACGGAGGGAGTACGCCACTCGACTACTACCAACTGCTTACTGAGTATTCGGACATACCACTAATTGTGACGTACTGCTTTTTGCCTACTATATAGTAGACAAGTATGGGCATTCGGATGCAGCCTGTGAGACAGGGAGCGCTGGGCGCTAGAGAGGTTAACTTCTGGTAACCTGAGGCGCAGGCCCCGGTAACGGTGGGGGGGGGGGGGGTGAGCCTGAGCTGCCCCACACATCGAAACGCACTGTGAAGCAAAGCGTAGTACGATGGCGTTGTTGTTGTTGTGAGGTGTTCACCAATTTGTGCATGGTGGTGGGAACGTGTTTCAGGTAGGGGCTGCTGTGGGTATGACGCCAATATCATTTGAATGAAAATATCATTTCATATACGGCCACTTTGTTAAAGGTAGCCTACATTAAGTAAGAGAACACAAACAAAATAAGCTACACACGTGCACACACACGCGTGCACACACACACACACACACACACACACACACACACACACACACCAGAAAAAGGGCCCACATCACACCTGTTTTAGCTTCACTTCACTGGTTACCAGTGCAATTTAGAATGCATTTTCACAAAGTGGTTCTTACTTTCAGAGCCCTACAAGGACAAGCGCCCCCTTACATCTCTGACCTGACACAGCTGTGCACGTCCTCTCCTAGTCTGAGATCAACAGGTCAGAGGTTTCTAATTGTTCCCCACACACACTTTAACACTAGAGGGGGCCGTTCTACTCAAGCAGTGGCACTTGGGCTGTGGAATGCATTGCCTCTTTTCTTAGCTGCTTGGATTCAGTGGGAACGTTTAAAACTCTCTTTTATTTAAAAAGGCTTTTAGTTAGACTGTAGGGTGGTGAGGCCGGTCTGTGTGCTTTTGTTTGGTTATTTATTTGGGTCATGTGCTGTCATGTATTTACTATTGCTGTGTTCCCCTATAGTTGTGAAGCACTTATTTGATTTGATTATTAGATTTGCATCTGTGAAATCTGCTATTTAAATACATTTTACTTACTTACTTACTGTAGCTCTATATGTTTCCATCCATCCTGAGGTTTGATGCCAATGACCAGGCACTTATTGCTGTAAGAGGCAATATTTGTAACGCCTACCAGCCTATTGGCTGCTAAAGAGAGCAACTACAGTAACCGTCTGAAAGTCATTTAGAGCTTTTACCCAACACCACTTACAGTGAGTAAATGTGTGAGTAGGTAAAGGTACAGGGGTCCTTTCCATGCCCCATCCAAACATCTCTTAACGTACTATTGCCCCTTGTCTTACGCAGCTTGAAACGTTTAAAAGCAGAAAACGGTTGAACTCTTTTGTTCGAAGAGGCTTTTAGTTTAGCCGGTCTGACGTGTATTTCTGTTTGTTTGTTTGGTTATTTATTTGGGTCATGTATTGTCATGTATTTACTATTGCTGTGTATTCCCCTACAGTTGTGAAGCACTTTGTGATGTTTATCTGTGAAATGTGCTGTGTAAATAAATGTTTACTTTACTTTACACACACACACACACACACACCTAAACACACACAGACACACAGACACACACACGCACACAGACACACACACAAAAACACACACAGACACACACACGCACACAGACACACACACAAAAACACACACACGCACACACACACATATACACTCACCTAAAGGATTATTAGGAACACCTGTTCAATTTCTCATTAATGCAATTATCTAAT
>JAODTR010000020.1:869782-888066 GCA_025399935.1 Amblyopsis rosae
GGTTCCAGAACCAAGACTGTGCGTAGAGGTAAGCCCCACCAGATCTAAATGGTAGTGCTCCACCTCCCGCACAAGTTGTGGCTCCTTCCCCCACAGCGAGGTGACATTCCACATCACCAGAGCCAGCTTCTGCTGCCTGGGTCTGGTCCGTCGAGGCCCCTTACTTTCACTGCCACCCATGTGTCAGTGCACCCGACTCCCTCGGTTCCTCCCACGAGTTGTGGGCCCATAGGATGGAGATGGAGGCGCCACGTTGCTTTTCCGGGCTGTGCCCGACTGGGCTCCGTAGCAAACCCAGCCACCAGGCGCACGCCTGCGAGCCCTCCCTCTGGGCCTGGCTCCAGACGGGGGCCACGGGCTTCCTCCGGGCAGGGAGGAAGCCCTCCTCCTTCTCTTTTCTTTCCTTCTCTTAACTCCTTCTCTTTTTAAGTTGTTCATGGGGGTGTTCTTAACCATTCTTAGTCTGGCCCCTCCCCTGAGACCACTTTGCCTTGGGAGACCCTACCAGGATCACTAGGCTCCAGACAACACAGCCCTCAGATTCATAGGGTCACCCAAACCTCTCCACCACGATAAGGTGATTGTTCCCGGAGCGGTGCGATGCGAAAACGCGACGGTTAATTATTTTAAATGCATTATATAAAATGACACCATTTACATACACCGCGAATGTTCGCAATGCGAAAATGCGACATTTTATTCGCTTCAAGGTCGATTTTTTTTTTCCGCCTGGCGATGAAATGGGTTTAACCAATCACAATGAACTATTGATGTCACATGACAATAGCGGAGCTGTTTACATTAAAATCAGCTGGTAAAACTTTGATAAAACACCCAACATATGGGAAGTAGCCTATCTCTGCAAACATCGGGTATGATTAGCCTACAGTAAGTAAATATCTATTTGACAGTTAACAGTTTTTTTATAACAATATTGCATTGGCTGGCATTGCTACGAACATGGATTGAACTTATAACAATAAAGTACAATCTATAGCATTTGAACTGTGTGAGTTTCATCCGGAAATACAGCCTGACGTTTCTGCTACTTCTGGCCAAGACTAGTGGCACTTGCATTCTTGTTTAACAGTGTCGCTGTGTAGGCTACAGTAACGTTAGGTACATACTGTTATTTACAAGGGCTCCTCCGGGATAGCTAATTACAGACGGAGATTTCCATGTTGATACTAGCCTGTCTGCTTTATTTTGTAGCACTCAAAATGATAGCATGGGCACTACGTTGACCTGTATAGGCTACACTAAGTCACAAACTGTAGAGAACACATTATCCAACTCATCACTGAGACTTGTTCTCTTCCCTCCGGATTAGTTCAGCAGGCTACATAAAAAGAAAGCACCATGCACTCGGTACCACAGCAACAGGAAGGCACCAAACCTCTCAGTCAATCAATCCACCGCAAAGCACCGCACTTCAACTCGTCTTGAATTTTTTTGTCGCCGACGTCAAATTATTCTGGAATTATGTCTGAACATTCGAAATAACGAGTTGCGTTCGGTGTAAATGGTTTTTCGCATCGCTTTTTCACGTCGCGCTTGGTGTAAAGGGGCTTTAACAGTAAATATAGCATTGATAAAAAGATGAGGCAGGATATGTTTTTCATAACGTAAATATAGCCTTTGAAATGAAATATTTTCTCCTACAGACAAATACTCTCCATCTAGCCAAAATCAGATAAAACTTGTATTTTGGAAGCAGTATAACTCTATTATTGTCCAAATAACAATTAAAAATAATCACAGAGCCATGGTAATGAGTTATCCGGACTAAAGCAGCACTAACAGCACATGGGCAGCGTCTTTGGCTTGTTGTAAATGCTCAGACAATGATTTTCTCAATCTTCCGAGGCAGGAGCTATACCTTAGCTAAATGAAAATTCAAGCTAGGAGGACAAAATATATTTAAGACTTTGAAAAGCTATGTGGCTATAAGAAAAATACAAAAGTACACATCCCTAAGCAATCCTCCTAAATCAAACACTGAAATTATTTAAATTATTTGCCAAATCTGTGGAAAGAATTGAGGGTCTTGAATTTGTAAATTTATATTTAGAGATTATTACTGGCTATAGTACTGCTCAAAATAGCTGATAAATTCTGTATATATTTATTACCAATCATAACAAACTGCGAATCTGGGGTAAAGGATGCCTCCAGTGTTACACCTTTGCCGTTGTTGTAGCCCTGTAGAAAGCAAAACAAACAAATTCTATGAGCAGAACGCTGAACTTGTCTGAAATGTCAAACAGTGATTTATATGGACAGACTGTCTAAATAGCATGATGTGGAAGTGCATTTGCCCTTATGTCTTCACTTCAAATACATATTTTCACTCCTTGGTTTTAAGTGTCTGTAAATGTGAATATCTCACCCCAAAGGAATGTAGAACGGCTCCCTTGAAAGCATCTAGAAGGCGAAGCGCCCCACCATTGGTAGAGATAAGAATGAGTTTCCCGTCATTGCTGAATTTAAGTCCCGTCCACTCACAAGTACGATCATACTGAAGCTTAAAGGTTGCAAATGGACCCTGAGAAAACCAACAACACATTTGCTTAGGACCGCATGAAATCACTCTGAACTGCCACAAACTGTGTTTTATCCATGACACACTTTACCTTGTCAAAGGATCGCAAGTCATATAGCTTAACCATCTCTGAATTTATTCCCGCGGCAAAGATCAGACCCTCTGGATCAAAGGAGCACACAGGCTTTCCTTGTAGGTGCATCAGACCCTAGTGGTGACAAAAACAAAGTACATTTTAACAGAGGAGCATGTGACATTGTTTCAGAAATACAAACCACCATCAACATTACACAACATACACTATGAGACTACTTCAACAAAAAACAAAAACAAAACAGAAGACATACCTGGCAGTTGGGAGACCGCAGGTCCCACAGTCTGATTGTTTTATCTAATGAGCCAGAGATAAATGTGTCATCCACAGGAGACATGGAGAGAGAAGTCACTCTAAAAACATAAAATAAATTAAGAATGATTAGAGAAAAGCTATATAAATTACACACAAACTATGTATTTGCAAATTTGCAATCTCTCCTCTCCCCTCCACATTAATACCTTTTGTTATGTCCAGGGAAGTATCGGATGTACTTGTTGTCATGGAGGGAGAGGTATCGGATAGTGTCTTCAGGAATCAGAAGAACAAGAGTCAAGGTTTGAGGAAATTACATCAGAGGCTGCAGGTAAACTTTGATAAAGTACATTGGCCTGGCAATGACTGCTTTATATAAGTAGTAAGCTTAATGAATGAATTAATGAATAGCCTGATTATTAGTGTACAATAGAAATGAGGTAAAATTATTACTGAAATAACTAGCCTTTGGCCACACATTCAGCGGTGGCCAAAGCAAAGACCCACTCATTTTCCATCACATGCATGAAAGTTTCAGGGTTTGTATGGAATTACCACATAATTCAAATAAGTGTGTGTGCAATTTGCAGGGCCTAGATCAAGGCTCAGCAAAAGTAGGGCTTGGGGTATGGGCACGTCAGTTGTGTGGACTCAACCATGGGCAAGGCAGTGACTTGTACAGTTAGCTCCTATATGGGGCAGAATAACAGACCCTCAAACTGTACAAACAACTACCTCAGACCAAAGTGAGCAGTATGCCATTTAGTAGTGGAGATCAGCAAGGATATAAAAGGAATTCAGATTAATGTTGAATACGACAAATGTTGCTGCCATACAAATCATGCAATACATATAAGAGCTAATTCAACATACCATCAATTTTGTTGGAGCTGTAGACCACAGTGTTGGCTGCATGTGTATACCGGATGAGATCAACGCCATACTTTTTACTATAAAGTGTCCTTTTTGGTCTACCGTAAACACATTTTTTTAAGAGAGCACAGAATGAGAACATAGCCTACAGGCCATAGGTACAGGTTATAATTCAAGGCTAAACAAAACTATTACACTAGGTTGACGACAATATGCGTGAAAATGCATAAGATCTGCCCGGGTCATAAACGTGACTAGTACATTATTGTTAAACGTAAGATACTACGTTACATTCTGCGTTATATATCTAACCACAAATAATACAATTAAAAGAGCGCTTTCAACATTAATGCAAGGCCAATCCCCCTGAAATGCAGCAGGCCTCACTGCACGTTCTAATGAGACTTGAGGCTAGTCATGTACCGTAGTGAAGCTAGTATTTGCTAGCTAGCGAAGCTAAACCTTTTACAACAATAACCTACTGGAAAATAAACTGAAGTGTCTTACTTTCCCTCTTGACAATCATATAAAACGAGGGAATCGTCGTCACTGCTGGAAATAATAGTTTCCCCATTTGAACTGAAATCAAAACAGTTGATTTTATCAGAGTTTTCTCTGAACACCTTAGCTACCCTGAAACTCCGTAGCACATTGTCCGTTAGCTTCATTGTGGTGGCCTGTGTTGGGTGGGCGCAGACCCTCGCTGTCAATTTATAAACGATTTATAGGATGGAATGATTCGCACCGGTATACAAGGGGACATATAATTAAAAATAGAATATTCTGAGGGTTACTATAAACACTTGAAAAAAAGCCCGCCCGTAATCCATGGGATATATAAAAGGCGCCGCCTCTACTGTGTCGCGAGCGCATCACCCATGCGCAGTCTGCATAATCGCGACTATTACTTCCGCTAGTAGTACGATCTGTAGGCCTACGAGGTCTACAGATATACTTTGGCAAAAACAGGTTCACTTCACTATGCTTTCAGGTTCTCCCGACTCCCAACGACGCACAAAACCACTGACTGATCAGTAACCAGGCAAAGTAGACAGTAAATTGAGGCTAGGCTATTGCTAGTTTTCAGGTAAAACAAAATGACTTACCGTTTCAAATCAGATTGCCTATCAGTAAATCGACATTCCTGCATTATTTACATTTTAGTTTTAATAACTTATTATGCTTGCTATTGTATAAACCAGCAGTAGTCTACCGGTACATTGTTTTACATTATTTGCAAATTGTAACTAATTTCCCGTTTTGTTGCCTTGTGTGGTATTTCTGATCTGGTCGTCTACACAAAATGCCATGTAGGTGATTCTGCTACAACTATTAAGAAGTGCTCGCTAATGCTTATTTAGTAAAGTATATGCATTCTGCATAGAACAATAAATGGCTGCAGTAACAGTTGGTGGGCTGTCTTAAAAAAAAAAGTACGTTAGAGTCAATTATTACACATAAGGTACACAATCTACTCCAGTCAAGCCTGAGCTACATGTTAAGCACACTGCATTCACTTCTGAACACATACTTGTTAGAGGAAAAACTCACTATCCAATCCGTTGTACAGGTAGGCATTAGGAAACCTCATGTTCAGTTGCTGCCTGAAAACCTATTATATGCTAAAAACTTTATATGTAAATGCATGTATCATTTATGTAGATGGTACTTGTTTAAACAATTCAATGTTTGTGATAGTTATTCATATTTATTTATTTAAATAATATTCTGGTAATTATCTACATGCCCATTACACAATGTATTTTGGTTACTAATATTTGTCATTCTTCAAAGGCTCCTTAAACTGCCCATGGCTCGAGTTCTTTCCCTGTTCCGGCCTCAGTCTCTCCTGGCCATAACTGCAGTGAGGCAAATTGTCTGTTGTAAAATGTCATTGGATTTGAGGGCACGTGAGGTGTTTGCTGCAGCGTTGGAAGCTGTGCAACCAGATATTGTGGTTCGCCAAAATATAGAGCGGAAAGAAGACTCAATCTTAATTGATGGCCGTTCCTTTCTGCTCCAAAAAAATGTGCACTTGGTAGGGTTTGGAAAAGCTGTGCTGGGAATGGCTGCTGAGACAGAGAGGATTCTGGGGGATCACCTAGTGAATGGAGTAATTAGTGTACCATATGGGATTCAAGAAACATTAAAGCAGCATGGGAAACAGTAAGCAAAAATCTTAAGATGTTAATGACTTCAATTATAGTCTCAGACAGGTTTAGTATATTACAGTATGTTATTATATTCTTATGTATATATTTTGTCATTCACTTTTCAGCCAGATGCTTTTAAAAGATAAAAGTTGCATCAAAGTAATGGAAGGAGCTAAGCACAATTTGCCAGATGCTGATGCAGAGAAAGCGGCTGAATGCATCAAGCAGTTAGCTAGTAAACTGACAGAGAACGACTTACTACTTGTGCTCATTTCAGGTACAGTAGATGATACAATGAAACCCACCATTTCTAATGTACACTCCTTAAACCCAAACACTAGTCTAACCCAATGTTTGACTATGTGTTTAGGCGGGGGTTCGGCACTCTTGCCTGCACCCATTCCTCCAATCTCTCTAGAAGAAAAGAAGGATGTTACGCGTATACTGGCAGGGGCTGGTGCCACAATTCAGGAACTGAACACTGTGCGCCGTGCCCTTTCTGTATTAAAGGGTGGAGGGCTTGCACATTATGCTCATCCTGCCAAGGCAAGCTGAATATATTCAGTACAGTGAGATGCATACATCCAAATACATTAAGTGACTTACACCAAAAACAGCTAATGTTTTTATTATTAAAATGTCACTTTATGTTTTGACAGGTGGTTGCACTGATACTTTCTGATGTGATTGGGGATCCACTTGATATGATTGCTAGTGGACCCACTGTATGGAGTGAGGTGTGGCCTGAAGATATTATGTCAATCCTTGAACAGTACAAACTATGTTCCTCACTCCCTGCCTCAGTGAAGGAAGTTCTTGGAAGAGAAAGACAGCAATCACAGAGGACAGGAGATGTTATTAATGCCGTTATTGGATCAAATAGCATTGCCCTAAAGTGTGCAGGTCAGCGTGCACGGGAGTTAGGTTTTCGACCCGTTGTGTTGACACCAACAGTGTGTGGCAATGTAAGGTCAGTCTCCCGCCTTTACGCTCTTCTAGCTCGTTTTGCCTGTTCTCCAGAGGAGCCTCCACCGGAGCTAGCTGCAGAGGTGCTGGGGCTGGGGCCTGAGGTTGGCGTGGAAAGCTGGGACCTGTGTCGCTCCATGCAGGTTCTGGGGGAAGGGCGCACAGAGGGTTGGGGTGCTACATGCCTGCTAGCTGGGGGGGAGCCCACTGTAGAACTGACAGGCCAGGGACGTGGTGGGAGAAACCAGGAGCTAGCGCTGCGAGTGGGGCTAGAGCTCAAAGGCATGGAGCCCCCACCTCACGGCCCTGTCTTCCTGAGTGGAGGGACGGACGGTCAGGATGGGCCTACTGAGGCAGCAGGAGCGATCACTGATGGTGGCTTATGGGAGGAAGCGCAATCTCAAGGATTGGACATAAATACAACCCTTACAGATAATGATTCCTTCACTTTCTTTTTGCATCTTTCTGGTGGGCGGCGCCTCTTGTCACCTGGTCTAACTGGCACCAATGTGATGGATGTACACATGCTGCTTATTCCACCAATTCCAATTAAAATAAGTTAGATGACTCCCAAAGCACATATTATAAACATAAATAAGCTCTTACGCTGTATGTTAAATCATAGGTTGTAAATCTTTAGTTACTTTAACGTGTCTACAATAAATTAAATAACATACAAATGTGTTTACAGTATATAATTTTAATGTTTTAAATTAAATTAAATAACTTAGTGTCTTTATTAAACAATATTTTTCAAAAGTAATTTTGAAAATGTACTTTACACTAAAGCATTTGGAACTGAACATAATATACTTACATTGGTCAGCTAATGTGTTAAAGGCTCAGCAAACAGACGTGTCATGACTTTAATAATATAAACCAGGCTTCTGACAACACTGTAACTTATGCTATTGTGTGCAGCTATGTTTTTGACTGTTATTAACACCCACTCAATATAAAACCCACATAAAAGGTCTCTCCGGTTTCACTTGTCCCACCATTTTCCCCTACAGCAACATGCACCTTTGTTCACATTGTTTCAAAACAATAATATGCAATGAGGGAATTCAAGTTTCTGGAGGCATTATTACAAATGAAGTGTGTACCTTTAACTGAGAAGTGTAGGATGGTTCTATACTGTCAGTCATAGCATAAAGCCACTTTACTGAATGGACAAAAACATGTTTTAAAAAATAGTTTAATACCATCTGTAAATGATACAGACCACTACACACATGCCAAGACTACTAGTTACTTTGCCAGTAGGCTACTGCTTGATCACAAATGGTAAACCATGCACACCAGTCCCTCATTCCAATGCAATTTGATTAGATGAATATTCCAAATATGCCTTTTTCTTTTTCCATTCTGACCTAGATAAAAATGATCTACACACACACAACTATTTAAGGTTATCCTTGAATAAATTTAAAGTTATTAAATCAACATCAAATCAGCTTGTGATACAGGCATCCTAAAAGAGGGCAGCTCAAACACTGGCAGTGTTGTCAACAAACTAGGCAATTCTGGCAGGGTTTCTTCTTCAACTGTAGATATCGATTTAAGAAGGCCCAGTGCGTCTGTGGAATAGTCTGGTGACGCTTTGTGTAGAAAAAACACGTCCAATGGTACCGATACCACAGTGTCTTAGTTTTATTCGCGGTGCGTTTTCAGACCTCCTGCAGCACTTTCCCTAATGTAAAAGAAAAACGTCTCAGGTAAACTTGAGAGGTATTTTGTAAATACAGTTATCATTTGAGAACAGAAATTAAATTGACATTTTGTGAAGTTAACATTTTCACGGCTAGGCTATTGGTACCGTAGCATACAGTTTGCTATCACTAAAGAAACATGATTGAAGCTAATTGGATGGACATTTGGCACTAGTATATATACCATTCGCCTGGTTGGGGTGCATCATTATGTGTCCCTCTGTTCTGTCCAGTCCCTGAAGTAATAAATAGCACATCAACTACTAAACACTATTAGAAGCAATAAACACATATCCGTTTTGTAAGTGGATGCCTATCAAATCAAAGGCCCCTGCAAAATTGAACTCACCTTGTCTGTAATACATATCATTAACTGTGTTTCCGTAGAATTTCCATGCTAAGTGAATTGCAACAAGACTAAAAAACAACCAGCTAAGTAACATTTTAAATATTGAGACTCTCATATCATTGGCAAGCCAATCATCCATAAATTCAGAGAGAAAGGATAAAAAACTGTCTCCAATACGGGACAAAAACTCAAAGTCCCAAGGTTCCTCCATTTGTTCGAAGTTTGCTAAACTGACTATAAATTACTGTTCATAACACCGTATTTTCTACACAATGTGTAAGACAGCTAACTAGCATAGCTAGTACTACGAGGCAGACATTCACGGTTGTAGGTTTGGAATCAGCTGGACAATGCAGTGCGCAGCTGCGCAGTGGTTTTGTCAACACACACTTCCTTTATTATATTTGTTCATTATTTTATCCTTATTGTATGGGGTTCAATAAATTATACTAAAGATGCCATGCGCACTTATACAGCTAGATGTTATTGCTATTGTTATGTATTTGTGTCCATTGTAACGTACCGAGAGCGTGGGTTGCTGACGTGTTGCTACTGAAATGTCTGATTGGTCAATAGAGCTCGTCATCAGGGATTCCGGATGTCTGTCAGAGCTAAATTCGTTTTCTGTCTCTGATATTGACAGTCCGGCGACTAAATTTGACGCAGTGAACTAAGTTATTCCGTGAACGTTTCAACGGTACCGTACAACAAGACGTAAGTTAACTCGCGCTTTACCCCACATCACTTTAATTTCAAACCGCTGACTAGGTCACTAAGTGTTGCTCTGTCTGTATTGCTAGTTATGTAGCAATGCTAGCTTGATAGCTGCAGTCTTACTGTAATTAGTGAATATGGTAGTATTGGAATTCAGGTTACGGTAAAAGAGAAACCAAAGTACATGTTGTCATCACTTTGAATGGTAAAAGCTATTTCACGTCATGGTATTTACAGAATTCTTACTACCCATTGTTTGGCTAACACGTTGCATGAATACTTTGACATAAAGCAATGCATTTACTCTGGCTCCTCGTGGAATTTACGATGACAACCCCAAGCTAATTGATGTAAGAAATGTGTAGTTTAACCTTTGCTGCTGTTAAAAGTTTATTTGTATTTTTACTATTCAGTAATTGGGATGGTAACATGGAGAGAGGACTCAACCACCAAAAAGTAGAGGC
The DNA here is from genome assembly GCA_025399935.1 of Amblyopsis rosae. Classification (NCBI taxonomy): domain Eukaryota; kingdom Metazoa; phylum Chordata; class Actinopteri; order Percopsiformes; family Amblyopsidae; genus Amblyopsis; species Amblyopsis rosae. The sequence continues at coordinate 879,905 of JAODTR010000020.1, forward strand.
AGATGGAGCAAAGATTTGTGATCAGTTCTCTGACAGCTCCATTCCATCTGGTAATAAAATTATACATACATACATACATACATACACACTGTACAGTGACTATATACTACATGTATGCATATAAGTACTTATGATCTCACCAGTCTTCATTTGAATTTTCAATTCCAGTCGAGAATGTGGCAACATCCCTGTCCCTGCTGGGCAATGACATGTTTCCTAGTCATGTTGAGCCAGTGGAGAGAGACCCCACTACCCCTGTTAGCGTGGAAGACCCTGCAGAGCTAGCACTGTCAGATGTTGCAGAAGGGGGGCAGCCTTTGCTGATACAACCAGAATCAAAACAGAGTACAGAGACAGGAGCCCTGCTGTGTCAAAACAGTTTTCAACCAGCCAACAGCGTCTCGGAGGGGGCTGACCAGGGTGAATCTGGGGAGTTTGTTGTTCAGATGCTGGCTAGAAGTCAACTTCAAGAGCAAGTAAGCGTCAAGGGCACATCATCTCCATTCTCAGAGACCGGCACACCAGATCCTCCACATTTTCTGTCCCACCGTGAGGAGGATGTGACTGCGGAGAGCTGGAGGCAGCACAGGAAGCATGTCTTTGTGCTTAGCGAAGCCGGCAAGCCCATCTACTCCCGCTACGGCAGTGAAGAGGCCCTTTCCTCCACCATGGGAGTCATGATGGCGTTGGTGTCATTTGTCCAGAGTGGAGATAACGTAATTCGCTCAGTTTATTCAGGTGAGAACACTCTATATTGAATATGTTGAAGGTAGGTGTACTGTGGAACGGACATGCACATGAGCATGTTTTAGACCTGAACAGAGACTGTAATGCTCTTCTATCCATGAAAGGTAACTCCGGAGACAAATTGTTGTATGTTTTTGGGGTGAAACCTTTTCTTTAACAAAAACTGCTATTGTTTGTAACATTGCCTTATGCTATTTGGTCTCCTGTGTGTCGTTTGTCCAGAGCATTGCCTCATGCTATTCTGTCTCCTGTGTGTCATTTGTCCAGAGGAGCACACTGTGGTGTTCCTGCAGAAGGGCCCCCTGGTGCTGGTGTGTGTGACCTGCAGCCGTCAGTCTGAGCAGCAGCTCCGCCAGGAGCTCCTCTACGTCTACTACCAGATCATCAGCATGCTCACCCAGGCCAGTGTCAACCGCATCTTCCAACACAAGAAGAACTACGACTTGCGGAGGTTGCTGGCGGGCTCGGAGAAGATCCTGGACGGCCTACTCAACATGTTGGACTCAGACCCCAGCTTCCTGCTGGCAGCGGTGCATTGCCTGCCCCTGGCTTCCTCTCTCAGGGACGCACTAAGCCAGATCCTACAGAAGGCAATAACCCCCAACCTGGTGTTCTCCATCCTCATTGCCAAGAAGCAGCTGCTCACCATCGTCCAGGAGAAGACTGTCATAGAGGACGCTGGGCTGGAGCCTGCTGATGTCCACCTGCTGCTCAACCTCATCGGGGCCTCCTCAGCCTTTCAGGCCGGCGAGATCTGGACTCCCATTTGCCTCCCCCTCTTTAACCCCGACTGTTACTTTTATGCCTACATTTCCTACCTGGATCCCCCAGAATGCACTGTTTGCTTGCTGCTGCTTTCCACGGATAAGGAGGCGTTCTATGCCGTGGCTGACTGCAAGAGGAGGATAGAGGAGGCCATGGTTTCTCAGAACTCGCTGACCCTCATCGCTAAAGCCCAGTCTTACAGCGTTATCCAGGTGGGTGTTTCGGACCTCAGACACTTCATGTACAAGCCCTTCGATGTGCCAGACAACCACCGCCAGCTCACGCAGTTCACCAGGTGTGTCTTCCCACTGTTCTCACTTAGTTCTTCTCACAACTCCCTTATGCTGGAGTGCATGCAAACGTTCCAAAATCAGAATTTAATTAAAATATTTTATAAATGTCAGGGAAGGGAAGGGGGAAGGGGTTCACATTTATTCAGGAAAATTTTTTTCTTGTTAATTTATTTAGCCAGGGAAATCTATTTTACTACAAAATGTGAAGGCTTAATAATAAAAAATAAAAATAATCAGTTTAGGCTGTCCCATGAAAGAATTGTCCTCTGTAACGTACAAGGCTATTAAAAAAATATAATGGACAGTAATTGAGTGAACATGTTGATCGGAACACATGACGATGAATTGTCATGCAGAGTAAGGAAGCCAAAATGACTCTAAAGTGCATTGGAAACATTATCATATTGCATTAGAGGGATAATGAGTAACTTCCATGCTGCACTTAATTACAATCGCATTACAGTATGTTGCTGAGAGCACTTGGGGCCCAATGCATCAAATGTTTTTTTTAGATTTACTGTTGACAAAGGTTGGTATTTTGTTTTGACTCTACCTATATGACAACATACCTTTTTTACAGGAAAGAAATTAACAGTAAATTCACACTTTTACAATGACCAGTATTGCACAATTCTGTATGCCCATAATACAGTATGTAAGTGTATTTATGTTCTTAATGTAATGGTAACTAACTGAGAAATGTATTCGTTCTTAAAATAGTAATTGATAATGTTTGAACTTCAGCCCAGAGATGGAGGCCCCATACAGTAGTGACGAGGAAAAAATTAGACTTCTGGATCTCTACCGTTACATGCATAGCCGCATTCACAGTTCCTCCCGACCCCTCAAACTAATCTACCATGTGGCTGAGAGGGAAACTCTTCTAGCCTGGGTACGTAGCTCTCTATTAAATGTATATTTAAAGTTATGGATGGCTATACATTCATGTACTTCACTGATGATTCCACGTGTGATCAGTGTGAGGCCACAGCTAAAGATGTCCTTGCAAAACTTATCTTGAGATAATTGGATAATAAACTAATCATCTATGGTTAACGACGCTTGGAATACTTGCCCCCCTTCCCCACTGTATTTGCATATAATGCTTAAATAAACCGTGAGTTGGGGTTCTGGGGGCACGCTAATACAATCTAAGGGTGTATCCTCAAACTTAATCTGAATGCATGTTGCCAGTGGTTAAATGAAACTATTGTGCTTGTTCCACTACAGGTGACAAGTAAGTTTGAGCTGTACACTTGCTTTAGCCCCTTGGTGACAAAGGCCTGCGCCATCACCGCCATTACAAAGCTTCTGAGGTGGATCAAAAAGGAGGAAGACCGCCTCTTTATCCGATACCCTCCAAAGTATTCAACCACCCCAAACCCCAACAAAAGCTCCAGAAAGTCTGACCAGCAGGACTCTACAGATAATGGATTCTTATCTCTGCTTTAGAGCCCTCTAAGTGGTATCACAGTGCTGCCTTGCTCATTTAGCAGTAGTTTTCACACTGGAACAAGATGCTAGAAACCTTCTGAACACCTGTTGTATAGAATAACATATTTAAACACTATGTTTTACACTATTTAAGATTGACCGGTCTCTTTAGGAGCTAGTAGTTGTTTCTCTACTTAAACAAGCAAGCATGTAAGTGCATTACTGATTTCAATAAAATAGTCAGGGGAAAAGCCTAGTGAAATAGTACATTTTAAATTAAGTGTAGAATTATGAAAGATCATTGCAATGACATGTTTTTATATTGTTTTATTACTGCAACAAAAAAAAAGTTATTTACAATGACCGTGAATGTACCACGTCAGCTATAGCAATCAGAATTTGTGTTCTCGTGAACATTTTCTCGCCGGGAGACCAGTTACCGTTGAGCAACAAGAAATAGGATCGGATGTCAACAAGGCAAAAGAAACAAAACTGCATATTCAATAAATGCACTTGTGTTATGTTCATAACATACTGGGATATTCTGTACTCAAGAATATGTTTGAAAGCTGTTTCTACTTCACTTGAACTAGTCAACGTCAACCCAAGGTGAATTTTGTACAGGATAAAAAAAAGTGTAAATAGTGATCTGAAAAATGTGATTAATTCACATTACCATTGTCTTTATAAACAACTCATATGATTTTGTACATTTTATAGTAAATCTTAATACATAATTTGTAACATGCTTTTCTGCCCCTCTGTGAGAACAGGGTTTACTGTACAGCTGCTATAACAAGAGCATTGCTTGCCTGTCACTTGGTAATGTCATGTAAGAAGTGTAAAAACGGCTTGCACAGTCACAGTCGCTAAGGGAGCTATGGCTCAAACAGAATGAGCTTAAGATTGAACCATTTGACCACATATTGGCTAGTGGCTACAGAGTTCTTGCGTGTATGTGTGGAAGAACAAGAAAAAAAAACACTGGTATGCACATGGTAAAAGCTACATTTAACATTTTTACAAATTACCAGATTTATTTTGATTCGTTAACCATTTCCAATTATCTACATACAAAAATGGCTTTTGTGTCATCATGGGAGTTGTAGTGCTTTACTAAACAATTCAACATAACTCAAGATTGTGTAACTATAGCTTCCTTTTGATGTTTCCTGTACACAGATCAGCTGATATGACTAAAATATGGGGCGGAAAATAGATATTCTACAAATGTGTTCTTTCAAACAGTATTTATTCTTCAGTGAGAAAATAGTCATTGATGGATCAAAAATCCTCATGCCACCGAAGGTCTAGTAGGCTTGTGCCCATCACTCATGACAGAATAAGGTTTTTGTGCCAACTTACTGCTAGTGAACAAGTGCTGACATTTCATGACCAGTACGTACCATCACAATTACAAAGAGCTACAACGCATCATACCTAAATCTTTTCCAATATTTACTTTTCAAATAACACTCTTCAACTGCCAGACAATATAAATTAAAATCTAATCATTAGAATTTGCATTCCTTAAATTACTTAATATAAGACAATATAAACAAACATTTACATATTTACAAATCTCACACTCTCTCACCTGGGTCTTATTGTGGGAGTGTATTTGATTTTACCTTTCAGTTCAAACCATTAGCTGCACTGGAGACTTCCAACATTCCTATATACACACACACACACACACACACACACACTATAGTACAACTTTGTAATATGGAAAAATAAGTCGAGTTCTAGTTGGAATATTTTCAAATTGCCTGTAGTTGCAGTCTATGGGCTAAAATTCTCAAATTGGGTCACATTTAAATACAGTAATAGTCTCATTTTGAGAACGTGTGACATCACCATACTACAAGCTTTTTCTAGAATAACGCAGCACTTTAAATAACTGAATATCTATGAAAAATGTACTTTATATTTAACCATACTTAGTGTATACAATAATGAAATGGTAATTTTGGTCCATAGATGCATACAGGAATTTACACTATTAAAGTGATTAATCCATGGCAAAGACAAGAATCCTTATGTAATCTCAAATTAATCACAAAAAAGCAAGCAGATAGACTTTTCTCCCCATAAATGTCTTTTATATTTTTATAAAATATTTTTTTTAACCGTTTTGTAATTAGTTTTTATGCACATATCGTTAAATTAAGGTCCAACTGTTTAAATGGAAACCTTCACATTACTTTCTCACCTATTAGCCTTCCATTCATCTAAGCAGGCAACCTGTGAAGGATGGTCTTAGGTTCTTCATATAAAATTAGAGGGGGCGAAGTTGAGGTTTCCTCTAACGTGGTTTAAGTGCACGATGGCTCGGTCGTATGCCGTGTGCACAGACTTGCGAACACTAGGTTTCTTCCCTTCCATTAAGCGCAGTTTGTCCACAGTGTCATCCATACCCAACCCCAGCAATTTGTCCCTGGGGAGCCACTGCCTGGAAATGAGAGACAAATGTGAGGGACAGAACCTTTTGGTGTAAATACGGTCTCTGTCTGCTTCTACAAATCTTACCAAGTACGTTTGGTGTCAAAGAAAAGCACCAGGAAGAGCTTTTCGCCGACCTCAGCTAGCCTCTGCTCACCAAGTGAGAGCACCTCTGTTGGGGGCACCGGGATGGGGATGCCATTCTGAAGAAGCCCCTCCTGGGGCATCTCTGGGTCAACAATCTAGAGGAATGCATTGTGTTAATGAGAGCTGTATTTTCTTTGGGGGCCAAATGGATGAAAGATCAAGCTGATTCTCACCATGGCTGGATAGGATGGGTACCCACGGCACTTGGCCCAAACGAGGTCCAAGGGCGTCAGCTCTGACTCGCCATCTAAGGACAGAAGCGTAGTGCTTCCTTCACAAAGAAAAATAGATTAATCTAATTCATCTTTATCCAAGATATCTTATGTACAGTATTGTACCTTCTTTGAGCTGTATCATATTTATAACTAGTACTATTTATTGTTAAAATAAGATGTGAAAGCATAGCACATTCAAATTGCTACACAACCAGTGTAAAACTGACGCCACACTGATTGTGTAGCGAACTATGTGCTATGCTTGCACAATACAGTATGTACAAGATATTGAAGAATAACAACTAAATGACAAAAAATAAAAGCACACAATTAATGTATAAAGACGGTATACAAACCAGAGCCTGTAACATCTCCATTGTCACTGTTTGGAACCTTAATCAGAGCAGGTTTACCTCGACTGCATTTGGGTTGAGAGACACTACAGCTGTAGAAAAAAAAAAACTTTTTAAAAAGATGAAAATATTTTCCAAACAATTTCATCACATTTACAATAATCTCTTGGATACACACTTCAACCTTTCCTCATATTGTTCTGAAGATGCATCTTTCCCATTTGTTAAGCCTAGTGGAAATGCAAAAAACAGATGTGATTAAATGCCATAAACCACGTCTGGGGGTTTTGGCTCACAGTTTGAAAACCACTGTGGTGCCCAGCAATGCTTTCCGGTAAGAAACTCTATCTTGAACGCATTAGTGGAGCTAAACCCTTTCTTACCTTCTACCTCCTGTGTCAATGGTTTCTCTGCATCATCACGGTCAGAGCTGGGCCCTCTGGACCTCAGGTGATGTGAGGAAGGAGAAGCAGGTATAGGGGGGGAGGGGGAGATCCCGCTATAACAGTCTGGACTGGCAGGGGTATTGTCCAAGCCATTGGTTTTACTGTCCTCACGCTTTGCATTCTGCTGTGTCTTAGGTGTTGTCAGTCTTGCACCATTCTTGGCTTTCTTAAACAGGACAGAGGTGCGGCGACCCACCCTGACTAGCAGGGGGGCCGGGGGAAAATCCAGGGGGAATCCCAGCGGGGTGGCCTCATGAACGACCTCGGGTTGCAAACATAGGGTGTCGCCAACCTCCTCCTCGCCCTGGGGTTTGTTCCCGATGCAGGTTGACCTCTGGCGCTTGTAAGAGCGCCCAGGTGACTTTTGCCCTCCCGTCACAATGCCCAGGACAGGGGGTTCGAGTGGGGCATCCCCAGGCTGTGGCGATGACACTGGGCAGGTCAGATCCAGCACAGGAGGAGAGTCATCTAAAAACCACACATCACATTCAGAAGTGTAACCATGCATAGTCAACACATGATTGACCTTGACTCCTCCTGAATTCACTTGATCCTGGCTTAGGAGGCAACATTGCCCTGGGTCTTTCCTTGGTACATGTAACTTACCCACGACCATAGTTACAGGACAATTTCAAGATAGTGGATAAGGGCCCGCTGTTTTTCCAAATATAAAGCTGTAAATGTTAAATCCTCACATTTCTGCCCTCAACAATTCATCTTTATGCTGCCATTCACTAAAATAAATCCCTTGTTTGTGTCAGATAGCTTTTTAAACCTGATTTGTCAGTGAAGTAGATCTCCATTTATTCTGGTAGTACTGTATGTGTGCTAATTAATTCAGATTGTTGTTTTAAAATGACAATTTTTGTAAAGTTTTAGTTTAATTTCAACTTGAGTCTGCAGAGTAAAGATGGATATACAAAGTAGAGGTAGCAATAAGCTCTGTAGTACGTTTTAAGAAAAGAATGGAAGTGGATGAAAATGATCATCCTGCCCACAAACGTGTGCATGAGGACTTATTACTGAAGTAAGGAAGCCAGTTGGGGGTCCAGCCAAAGGACAATTCCACTTAAAAGACCACTATTGGGCAAAGAACAAGCATGTCCCCATTAGGGCTGTCCCGAATACCATTCTACAGGTTTCGAAAACTTGATGTTATTTCCGAACAAGTATTCGAATACTCTTTCAAAAAAAAAATAAATAAATAAAAAAACATTAAAAACACCCAAATATAATTAAGAAGTATAACAGAAGTAATATTCGATTCCTAGCTTCAGTGAGCACACATGTAAACATAGCCATGCGCTCAAAATGGCC
>JAODTR010000020.1:893320-903460 GCA_025399935.1 Amblyopsis rosae
ACGTATCAGACGTTATCTTACAAGGGTACGTACCAGATGTATCAGACGTTAGCTTACAGGGGTACGTATCAGATGTATCAGACGTTCAGCACAGAGTTGCCTATGTGACGTAGTGCTGATGAATGGAAGAGGAGGAGACTAGCCTTCCTTTGTTTGTATGTCAGTGTGCGTCTGGGACACCAGCCTCACTGAGGTCCCCTGCTGACACCTTAAGGACATAACAACATACTCCACATGGAACCATAAATGTTTTTGAAATGTGCTAACGTGCTAATGTGCTAATGTTCTAACGTGCAAACGTGCTAATGTGCTAACGTGCTAACGTGCTAATGTTCTAACGTGCTAACGTGTTAATGTGCTAATGTAATATTGGGATAATGTGCTAACATTATATTGTTCTAACGTGCAAACGGGCAAATGTGCTAACATGCCAATGTTCTAACGGGCAAATGTGCTAATGTGCTAACATGCTAATGTGCTAACGTGCAAACGGGCAAACGTGCTAATGCAGTAACAACAAAACCATTTGATTAAGTGCAGCATACACATACATACAAGTATAAACAAGTTGAAACCATTAATGTGTATTACACTTTTCATTACTTTGATGAGTTACATACTAAATGAGAATACTGTGGCTGACAGACCCTCCCTATCCCCCTCCATGTAACGTGCTAACATGCTAACGTGTTAACAGATCCTCCCTATCCCCCTCCATGTAACGTGCTAACATGCTAGCGTGCTAACAGACCCTCCCTATCCCCCTCCAGGTGTGGTTCAGCAATCGAAGAGCCAGGTGGCGCAAGCAGGCCGGAGCCAATCAGCTGGCAGCCTTCAACCACCTGCTGCCTGGAGGGTTCCCGCCCACAGGGATGACCAGCCTGCCCACCTACCAGCTGCCAGAGTCCAGTTACTCCAGCGGTCCACTGTCTCAGGGTGGGCAGCGTTACTATGGTTACTGTCCCGGGGGGTGCAGTCGTTACTGTGGTTACACTGTCCCAAAGGGGCAGCTGCAATGTACATTACTGTTCTGTTACAGTGCTACAGTGTTACATTAGTATTGTGCTATTGTTAAATTGTGACATTAATAAAGTATAGTGTTACAGTATTATTTTGTTACACTCTTAGTGTTGGTGTTATGTTGTTACATTGTTACAGTGTTACAGTGTTACAGTGTTACATTATAACATTGTTACATTGTTACATTGTTACATAGTGTTACATTGTTACAATGTTACAGTGTTACATTGTTACATTGTTACATTGTTACATTGTTACATTGTTACATAGTTTGTGTTACATTGTTACATTGTTACAGTGTTACAGTATAAAGTAGTGTTAAAGTGTAATACTACTGTTATAGATGGATTCATGTGGAGATGTTAAATAGTTCTGTGTGTGTGTGTGTGTGTGTGGTCAGACGGCAGCAGCACACTACACAGACCCCAGCCCCTGCCCCCATCCTCCATGCACCAGGGGGCGCTGACAGCAGACGGCAGCAGTGCCTATGGCCTCTCCTCCAACCGCCACGGCTTCTCCACATACTCGGAGAGCTTCATGAGCCCCTCGGGCTCTAACCATATGAACACAGTGGGCAACGGGCTGTCCCCCCAGGTCAGTGGTCTTCATCGCTGTGTGCTGCCTGCGTCATGAAGCATGCTTCATGCGTCATGAAGCATACTGGCTGTGTCATGGAGCATGTTTCATGCATCATGAAGCATGTTTGCCAGTGGGTGGGTCCCTGCTGATCCAAAAAGAGTCTTAAAAAAATATCTTAACATGTTTAAAAAAAACATGTCAAAATGTATTATTTTTCCTGGAGGTGCCGATGTGGTATTACATTTTTAACTGTATCAACGAATCCTGCAATTAATTTTTGTCCGCAATACAAGAAAGCCTACACATAACGTTTGTTTATCATTGCTGTGGCAACCACATGAACTCTGAACTTAGCTTCACGGGTTTCACTTCCTGCTACCAGACCTTAGATAACAAAGCCCACCCATTTAGAGGGACGATATGATTTGTCAATTTTAAATATGTTTCTCATTAAGACTCCTCTGTAAAAGTGTAGAGGGCATCACCAATCACAGAGCTGCATAAGCATAGCAGACAGTATGTTCCATTTAACCCTTCACATTCCAACACAAACTGAACTGACAGGTTTGAAGAAAACATTTAGTCATAAACATTGTATTTAGATATTAATTGTGAAATTATGAATTTATTAAATTAAAATATATTTCTTAGTAAATAGGATATGACATATAACTTGTAACATAATTTAGCTGTAACATATTATTTATAACATTAATTATTGTAATATATGATATACACACACACACACACACACACACACACACTAGGCTACAGTTGTAAATGACAGAAATTGATATTATTTAAAAAAGAATAAACGTCATTGTGGGCTTTCGTGTTTCTTTTTAAAGCCCTGGATTTATTTTAGCTTGTGTAAATCACTACATTTGCAAAACAATTGGATTATCATCAACAAATTAAAATTCATCTAGATATACTGCAGCGGTGTGACTTGATCCAGTGGCTCAGTGCTAACATGTGCAGTTGAAATAATTAGCTACAGCTTATAAATGTAGACCCTTAATCCCCTTCAAGTAATTGTCTGTGGCTGGGAGATTCCATTACTCTGTGTAGAATATGAGGCAGACTCTCTATCTGACCTGCATATACTGCATGTGCTATCTGGATGCTCATGCCATCATGTGATAATAATAACATTATCATGTCATTTTTATTACATGATTTAACAATTATGGCATATTGTCAATCATCAGTATGCTGTCAATATGTATATTTACAGCCATTTATTTATTTGTTATTTATTATTTATTTAATTTTAAAGAATGTAGTCGTCTCTTAATTTTTCCCATGATTATACCGTGTGTGTGTGCGTGCGTGCGTGCGTGTGTGCGTGCGTGCGTGCGTGTGTGTGTGTGCGTGTGTGCGTGCGTGCGTGCGTGCGTGCGTGTGAAACATTATAGGCTACTTATTATTCTGTAGATGTACTCACTATACTGCATATTTCCAGCAATGTTTTCAATATATTCAATACAGCTGACCAGTATTTGCTGTTATTGTGGCATAGTGTTTGTGAAGGTTCATAATGGTTTCTTTTTGGAAAGCTGGGATATTCACACGATCATCTGTAGGCCATCCATTAAAGTGTTTAAAGACCCCTCAGCCTATAGCAGCACACAATGACAAATTATTTGTATTGATGCAAATTGTGTGTGCCGAGTAAATTATATACAATTATCCATCAATACTGGCCAGAGCTGCCCACCCTCACCGACAAGATGTGGTTAACAGGCAGAAAATAAGATTGGAATGGTGTTTAAAGAGTCGAAAATGAATTTCAATGCTGCATTTGTCCACAATTACCCCCTCGTTCACACACGTTGTGTTGGGATTTTTTTCTTCTTCGAATATTTCTCAAAGCAGATTGGAAATATTCTTGGTATTACCCTCTTTCTTCTGAGGAAAGAATTAAGGACTTTGTGACAAAAAAGAGATTTTCTCTGGTTCTGGAGTGAGGGGGATAACATCCCGTCGCACAGCGTGTTCGTTGCTAATCGTCTTGAGCTAGCGGACCTGCGCACCACACCAGGCGCGTTGCGGTGCGTCTCTAATGCTGTCTGCGACCCTAACAACGCATGCTCCTTGTTGAGTGCATGTGCGGGTTAGAAAGGCAGTGTGTATGGGAAGCGTCATGCGTTTAACGCGTCCACTGCGCGCTTAGCTTTTATTTGTGTGGAATATCGGTTCTCTGGGTCCGCGGGTTTCAAACCGAGGGTCTGGACTCGCTGGACTTTGGGTCGCCACATGATTATAGAGCTAACATTTTGTAATAATAGTTGTAATCAGGCCTATACAGTATTTAATATTTATAGTTTTTATATTGTTTCTAATTTTGTTTGATATCCTTTGCAGGCCTGCTTTTTAATAGCAGGTCTATGTTATAGCCTATAACTGAAATTCGTTTATCATCCGTGTGGGGGTTGCAAGATGAAAAACATATTTTTGTGGGTCATGACTGTCAATGCTTTAACACCACTGGTGTAGGCCTGGCTCGCCTATGTGAAACATACATCATAAGATTATAAAAGGTCTAGCCAGCTGTTTAACAAAACCTCAATATAACTCAACCTATTGCTAAACAGCCTAAAATGTCCTGTAGGTCTACTTTTTTTCCGTTGGTTGAATTATACAAATGACATTTGATTTAGTTTTACAACAAGATCAAGTAATCTAATAAACCAAACGAATTTAAAGTTTAATCATTGAAGTTGGTTTCCATGGCAGCTCAGTCTCCGGTTTTATGTAGGCCGATGTTAAAATGTTTCTGCAACATTCTTTGTGCTATTTTGTAGTCGGTGCCATAACAGAAAAAAACACTACAAAACACTATCAGTAAAAAAGCAGAGTTCATATTGTTGTTTTCAGACGGCGCCTGTTTGTAGCAGATATGGTCGTGTCACTTACATGTGGTAACTGGTAAAGATTGACAAAAATTCTCCAATTCCCAGTAAATGGGTTGTGGTGGCATGGTGCCAGTCTCTGTAATGGAATCCTGCAGCGCTCGGCGTTCCCGACAAGTGCGTCCCGATCCCATAACCTTACAGCTCACATCGCCTATTACGGTTGGTGGTGAATAAAAAAACATTTTCGGCTGGTGTTATGCCCGGGTTCATCTGCGCCCGGTGGTGCAGGCAGGGGCGAGCTCGTTTCATTTGCGGCACAGAGGGCGGGACGGCATGCCAAGGTCACAGTTTCCAGTCTTCACGAGATCTTCCTTTCTTTAATTAAAACCTTGTGAAGACAAATCGACCCACCGTACATCACTTTTCGGCCCACTGTCGATAGGCCTGAGATGAGCCAATTTGTAATTAGATATTAAAATAATCAGTCACAAATACTATGTCAAATATTTTATTTGTTATTCTCTCAGATTATATATTTCCAACAGCAGACCTATTAGGCTACAGCCTACAACACCCAAAATAAATTCCTGAAAATCTTATTTCGAGGTCATTTTCTTCGAAGTCCTGTAGTTTCAGATGAAGACAGTTGCTTCTTAGCGTGACGGAGCCCCCTGCTGGTAGAGCAGAGAACTACTCAGAACCAGGTTTTAAATCTGTGATGAAGTATACGCAGATCAATTCTCGTTATTTGTATGTCGTCTACATATATGTAATGTGGACGGCTGTGAGAGGGATGATGAGAGGGATGTGTTGGGGTTACAGAGAGCTACGTTATGGCCGACACATTCAATTCTCATGAACTGGATTTTGTTCTGATTCAGTTTTCAGTCTTGTGTGTTTCAGAACGACAAAGATGCACATGCATGTGTGTGTGAGAGAGAGAGAGAGAGAGAGAGAGAGAGAGAGGGGGAGAGCAGGGCCTCTGGGCTGAGGGGGCTGACCCCCCCCCCCCCACACACACACACACACACACACACACACACACATATAGGATCACAGGCTGAGCTTTCGCTTCCCTGCCTCCCTTTGATCTGTGTCCCGGGGCAGGCGTGCACGTGCACGGCGATGCCACGCACGTGCACGCTCACATGTGCACTCCAGCGCGCCCCCATAACTGTCTGACAGAGATAAGCCGGGCAGGCCCCCGTTATTAGCGTCATGGAGCAGGCTGGTTCAGACCCCCCCCCCTTCACCTGCAGGCCAATGAGTGGGGGAATTCATGTTGCGCAGATTAAGCATCTTGCTGGGCACCATGACAACTGGCACGTGCCCATGACAACCCGTCATAGAGCATGAAGAGCAGCATTCGCACATATAAACACACATACATGCCATTCAACAATTCTGCTTGGTTAGCCTTTAGGGTTATAAGTGGAGTGATGTAATTTGTAGAGAACAATGTCACTAATAATGTCCAGCCCATAGAACCCATGTTCATGCTGGTACCAGGCCAATTGTGCTCATGTGTTCATGCAGGTACCAGGCCATGTGTTCATGTGTTCATGCTGGTACCCGGCCATGTGTGCATGCAGGTACCAGGCCATGTGTTCATGTGTTCATGCTGGTACCAGGCCATGTGTTCATGTGTTCATGCTGGTACCAGGCCATGTGTGCATGCTGGTACCAGGCCATGTGTTCATGTGTTCATGCTGGTACCAGGCCATGTGTGCGTGCAGATACCAGACCATGTGTTGCTCACACAACAAGCAAACCAGTTCAGCTGCTTCTGCTCATGCCACAAACATTTTTTTCATGTATTCATAATCTATTTTTCACCTATCCTCCTAGCCTCTATTGGGCTTAGTAACTTACCATGGTCGCTCGCCAAAAGAGCTTTGCTTTCTCTCTCTCCCCCTCTCTCTCTCCCCCTCTCCCTCTCCCTCTCTCTCCCTCTCCCTCCATCTCTCTCCTGCTCCACCTCTCTCCCCTGGAGAGACACTTCTCTCAGTATCCGTTCAGATGAAAGGCTGTGACGGACAATAAGGATGCTATTTAAATGCAGGGCTGTTTGTGTGCGGTGAGCGATATTTCCTGCAGAAACCGAGCTGCTGCCTCCTGATAAATATAAATATAAATATAAATATAACAGAAAATGTGATTTACATTTATCTGGCAGAGGCAGCCAATATGAATTTCAGTAAATCCTAGAAGATGGGGATTTAAGGAGGAAATAAGTGAGCCTGATTCTCATGCAAGCTCTGTGCAGGCCAGGGCCTACGCAATGCCTGTATTAAAGTAGCGGAGCGCACATCGATCCTATCTAAAATGCCAATTACACACAGGAATACGCTGGCTTGTAGTTATTATGTTGCAATGGAGTTTATATATTTATTTTTACAGTTATTACAGTTATTATTATTATTATTATTATTATTATTATTATAACACCATAAATATCAGCTGCTATTCAGCATTGAACAACATTTAAATGTACGTACTTAAATAAATAATATAAATATTGTAGAATGAAAAAGATCTTTCTGTAAATAAAATAATTCTGTAAATATATTTTCATCACTCCCTTCTAAAAGCACAGTTTGTTCTATTTTTATAGTGGATATGTCTGTCTGCCTGTCTGTCTGTCTATAACTACTAAATTAGTTTAGTTTATTTTGGTTTAGCTTTAATGTAATGTGTTAATGTGTTTGCCGTAGCAACAATAGCAAACACAGTTAGACAACCTTTTCCGTCCACAAAATGGGTGGAGACAGAGCAGAGGGGCGTGGCCAAAGTCTGCTACAGTTTAAGTTGGGTTTGGTTAACTTAAGCTTAGCCGTTTTGTTTGTATATGTTTCTTTAGCTTTATTCCACGTTGAGCGTTGTTTATTTTTAGTTAGTTAGTCTAGTTCAGTCTGGTTCGGCTTGGGCAGCTTCAGGAAGGTGCGTCAGGGGTCAAGAGTCAGAGGTCAGAGGTCAGTGGAACTGAAGGTTTGGGATGTTCTCTGAATGTGGATCCACTTTGTTCCAGATACCACTGTGACAGGTGCATGGCTGTGATTAATGCTCTCTCTCTCTGTCTGTCTGCCTCTTTCTCTCCTCTCTATTTCTTTCTCTCTTTCCTTTCTATTTTCTATCCCTCTTTGTGTCTCTCTCTCTCTCTCTCTCCCTTGAGTGTGCTCAGCTGGCTGTCTCATACACAACTCCGTCTCCAGCTGAGAGCTATTTCACTATGTATTTACATGTAATTATTGCTATGAGGTGCAGATATTAACACTGTCAAGAACAATTTGACCTGACATTTCTCACCAGAGCACCCCCGCTGATTTGAGCAAATACACACACAAGCACACACATGCACACACACACACACACACACACACACGCACGTACACACACACACACACGCACACACACATACACACACACATACAAACACACAGACACATGCATGCACACACACATTGGTCCCAGATCGCCACGCCCCTAGAATCAGGAAACTGCCGTTTAATTTATCAGAAGCATCACACACACACACACACACACACACACACACACACACACACACACATCCATTACCTTCTCCAGCTGTAGCATCCATCTGCTTGGTTACATTTCCTTCCTTTAAATCTAGGGAGCATCTAGGAAGGGTCTAGGGTCTAGGAAGGGCCTAGCAAGGGTCTAGGAAGCATCTAGGAAGGGTCTAGGATCTAGGAAGGGTCTAGGAAGCATCTAGGAAGGGTCTAGGATCTAGGAAGGGTCTAGGAAGCATCTAGGAAGGGTCTAGGAAGGGTCTAGGATCTAGGAAGGGTCTAGGAAGGGCCTAGGATATAGGAAGGGTCTAGGATCTAGGAAGGGCCTAGGAAGGGTCTAGGAAGCATCTAGGAAGGGTCTAGGATCTAGGAAGGGTCTAGGAAGCATCTAGGAAGGGTCTAGGGTCTAGGAAGGGTCTAGGAAGGGTCTAGGAAGTGTCTAGGGTCTAGGAAGGGTCTAGGAAGCATCTAGGAAGCATCTAGGAAGGGTTTAGGATCTAGGAAGGCGAGCATGTAGGAAGCATGTAGCCAGCCGGTGGCAGCAGCTAGCGGCTGTAAGGGCGACAGCTTGCTCCAGTGGCCGCTAATCGTCCTCGTCTGTGCCCAGCTTGTCAATGCCCACATTCTGTCAGTGCCAATCAGGCGCTTAATTTAACACAATTAGCCCCCCCCCCCCCCATGCGGAAGACACTTTTCAGTTCACATTAATGTGCCGCGGCCAATCAGAGTGCTGACACAGGCCAGGGTCTGTCATCTGCCCCCCCCCCCCCCATGACCACAGAGCTCTAATTCAATTTATGCAATCACTGTTATTTTTAAATACTCACTTTGTCTGCTTGAATGAAGGGCCTTCTGCCCACTGGCTCGGGGACAGGGGGGGTCATATTTTATAGGATTTCTGAACTTTTCAAATGAATTGCTTGTGGCCATATTTGTAAAATCACTGAAATAGTTTGGAGCAGATGTAGTTCTCACATTCATTCAGGATTTAAGTTGTTTTATTGGTCAAATATGCTGGCAGATAAACAGACAGGCAGGCAGAGAGGCAGACAGACAGAGAGACAGATAGACAGGCAGACAGACAGGCAGACAGACAGGCAGGCAGACAGAGAGACAGACAGGCAGACAGACAGAGAGACAGACAGGCAGACAGACAGGCAGGCAGAGAGGCAGACAGGCAGACTGATAGACAGACAGGCAGACAGACAGGCAGACAGACAGACAGGCAGGCAGACAGAGAGACAGGCAGACAGGCAGACAGATAGACAGACAGACAGGCAGGCAGACAGAGAGACAGACAGGCAGACAGACAGGCAGACAGACAGAGAGACAGACAGGCAGACAGATAGACAGGCAGACAGACAGACAGGCAGACAGACAGACAGACAGGCAGGCAGACAG
The DNA here is from genome assembly GCA_025399935.1 of Amblyopsis rosae. Classification (NCBI taxonomy): domain Eukaryota; kingdom Metazoa; phylum Chordata; class Actinopteri; order Percopsiformes; family Amblyopsidae; genus Amblyopsis; species Amblyopsis rosae. Next base: position 902,709 of record JAODTR010000020.1, read on the forward strand.
AGAGACAGACAGACAGGCAGACAGATAGACAGGCAGACAGACAGACAGGCAGACAGACAGACAGACAGGCAGACAGGCAGACAGATAGACAGACAGGCAGACAGATTAGAGTAGACCATGGACTGTCAACACAATGTAATGTAAAAGCAACAATTAAAACTAATAAGATAATTCAATTAAAAAGGGCAATTGGTCACTGCTATTTAAAGTATATAAATATTAGTAAGTATTTATAATTAGTAGTAAGTATATAGAAGTATAGCGGTAATATGGATGGTGTATATGGTTCTGGTTAGCCAAGTGCTGTTAGCCTGTCTGCTGTTAGCCCAGCGTTAGCCCAGTGCTAGCCAAGTGCTGTTAGCCAGACGGTAGCAGAGTGAACTTGGGAGGTGTCGGCCCATGATGACATCATCAGGGACAATACTTTACTGCTGTGAAAGTCAGAGCTGGCGTCCTGTAGGTCCAGATGTTGCTGTTAGCCTGTCTGGTGCTAGCCCAGTGCAAGCCCAATGTTAGCCTGTCCAGTACTAGCCCAGTTCTATACCAGAGTTAGCCTGTCTGGTGCTAACCCAAGTCAAGTCAAGTTTATATTGCCCTTAATCACATTACAGTCTCAAAAAGCTGTAAAGCCCATATTTCAAATGTAAAAAACAAACACCCCGTGTAGGGAATTAATCCTTACCCCAAGTGAAGGAGTTCAAGTACCTCGGGGTCTTGTTCGTGAGTGAGGGGACATTGGAGCGGGAGATTGG
>JAODTR010000020.1:917637-933683 GCA_025399935.1 Amblyopsis rosae
GTAGTACTGTACCATTCCTCAAGGGAGCAGCTGTAGATATTTCAGAGGGGGCAGGGGCAGTAATGTATCTCTCATCGTTTCACAGGGGCCTATTACGATAAGACTAAAATATAATAGGCTATAGACACCTGGCAATATTGTGTTTTTGAATAAAGATTTCATTTTAGTAAATGTTTCATAGCAGAGCTTTGATAATAAGGAAGGAAGAGTTTTGAACCTGTGCCACCATGGGGTTTCTATCTTTATTCATTACCCCCTAGAGTGTAGGAGTCATTAAATTAGATGCATTAATAAGAATGGCAAGAGGGGACAAATGATCAAAGCAAGAACAGAACAAACAAAAGATGGAAGGAGGGCAAGATAGATAAGGAAGGTATACAATAGGTTTGCCTCCCTCTCTCATAGAGTGTTTTATCATAACATCGGAGGATGTCGGTAAAGCATAAGGATGAATCACCACCTGGTGTGTCTTGTTTCCCATACACTCCCATTCCCTGGAGAAGCCTGGACCTGCAAGTGTTGGTATAACATAGAAAGGCAGCAACCTCCAATAGATGGGAGTGGTTTTCTCCATAACCCTGAAAACCATAGAAATGTGTTTACACAGGCCCTGAAGAGATTGGACATTCATAGTTAATTATCTCCACTGTATATCATTTGAGCATAATAAACATCCACCAAAATATGAGCCAAAATCAAACAAAACATGTACTATATTTTTTTTCTTATTTTTTTTTCTTTCTGGCTAGATTGTGTGTGTGTATGTGTTGACTTGCTCCATTGATTCTTCCTGACTCTCCAGTGTCAGTCTATTGGGGCAGGACCCATTTTACACTTTTGACTTTTAATAATTACGTCTGCAAATTCCCTGCATAGATCTGCTACAACTTCAACCCGGTATTTTAACAAATACATTTGTATTCTGATATTAAATGTTGGACTGATTCTGGATTGAGTATGTCAGTCCCAAAATTATCTATTTTCAAGTAGTGCGGTCTGCGGTGGCCTGTGATTAATTTACTGTAGTTCATTTGTTGAACCTCATGATTTCCTACGAACAGTATTAGTGTGTTCAGTTCCATCGGACTGAGCCAGGTTAATGAAAGTAGGTCAATACGCAATTAATATCTGTATCAAATCCGATACAGATAGATTAGCGAGGTCTTATTTTGCTTCTGCCATCTACCAGTCGGCTAATTTGATTTACTTTGCAGCAAACACATAAGCTGTGGCATGTATAGTTACCACCACCATTAATGAGTAGACTACACATTTACTTTTATGACATTTGGTATGTGGCTTTTATCCAAAGCGACGTACATTTGTCAATAGTCAGGTCAATATTCATCCACCAGCAATTGTAAGCAACCAATATTATATCATAATAGTTACAGCATTTTATCATCATGTCTACTTCCATGTACATATATAATTAAATCATCCAACAAAGTTACTAGTGACCTGAATAATAAAGTGCCTAATACTAGTGCTAAATACATACAAGAGCTATATACAAGAGCTAAATACATACAAGAGCAGAACAGGATTGTTTTTTCTTCCTTTTTTTTACCACTGTTGAATCAAACTCGAGAATTATTAATTGATTTGTTCAAAATGATTTGGTCGTTATTTTTTGCTTGGCACTAGTTTCAAGCCAAGATACATTTGGAGAGTTTTTTTTAGAACTAAAGGCATGGTTACTATATTCCATTAAATCGTCCTTGACTTTCCAGCCCGTACTTTTAATTAGTGCTGTTCTTTACTATGAACACGGTATGGTATGTTATGACAAAATGCTGTCAGCATTATGTGTAACAACTTCTCACCTGGAGAAAAGAGGTGGACCTTTACCATCTGTTGTATAACAATTAATCACCTTAGTAGATTTACTCAATCCCACAGGCTTAGAACAAATAAAGACACTGTGGAAGGGCGTTATTCCCCTCTCTAAATGAGTTACAGAAGAGTTACAGTAAAAGTGAAGGCCTAAAATGAGCTTGCAACATGAATGCTAAATCTTCTATTTACATTGCAAATCAGACATATGCTATTACCACCATGGGTATCATGGGTACTGCATAGTTATAAAGGACTGCTCCTGACTTTTCCTATTTTGCCATACTTTTGCCATTACTTATTTGGATTATGTTCATCATTTACATTGAAATTCCCCCAAGTTCTGTTCTGTCATCTTCCTGTTAAGATACTTTAACTATAAAATGCTTCAACTGATGTAGTTTATACTAAGGTTTGTTGTACTGCATGCTGTTCTCTAAGGTGTTCAGATGTTTTACATATGAGGTAACGCTTTTTTTATTTTTCAAATTCCATGCTGCATTTTTCCATTTATTTAATTGGTTCTGGAAAGTAAAAATGTAACCACGGCAGGATTCATAAACTAAACAAAATAAGCTCCCACACTCCTGAGTTTCACAACTCTTTCAGATGCACAGCCATGGGTTTAGGCTTATGACAAGACAATTGGTTTGGACCAGCTGGACTAGCAGTGTGAATGGGCTCTCTGTGTGAACTCAGCTTTACAATAGTGCTCCAATAAGACCAAAACGACGTTTCTTCTTTCTGCGTGTGCGCAAGTGTTTTGTGCACAATACACATGCACGTTATGTTAATGTGTCTCTGTGTGTGTGTGTGTGTGCGCACATGCAAGACAAAGGGAGAGAGGGTGTGGTGGAGGGATAAAGCCCTCAGTATGAATAGAGTCTCTTATTCCAGTTGGGATAGTGGAAGAAGTTAGAGGTCTGTTCAGTAGGCTGGTGTCAGGGGCTGAACGAGACACATTAACACTGCTGAGTGTTTTTTACAGGTCTCTCACTCATCCCATCTTACTTGATCTACAGCATCAAACTGTCGCTGATTATTTTGCTTGCCATTTATTTCCTTGTATTATCCAAGCAACGCTGTTCTGGTTAGGGTACAGTGTTTACTGTGTATTCTCGTCACATGCGTCTATATAGTGAATGTCAAACACAATACCTAAGCAGTCCATCATCCCCTTTGTTAAAGCATAAATCTGAAGGTGTCTGAAACACGACGCTGTGTGTGTGTGTGTGTGTGTGGTCGTACGTGTATAGTACAGTATATGTAAACGCATGTTGGTTTATGTGTAAACCAACACTACACTACCACACCCTGCTCTTTATATCTCAAACGTCATTCTTAAAGTTGTTTCTCCACCCTATAGCTGAAATTGTGTAAGTGACACATTAAACTTTAAACCCACATAAACAATATTGTAATTTTTCAATTTTTTATTAAAAACTTTTTTGTTTTATTACTTCTAACAAATATGCATTTCTCTTCATCTTCACCATCTATATTTATTAGTGTTGCTGTGTTGTTGGATTCAAATATGTTTTATTGAAATAGCTTACTCACTTAGAATTTCAAGTACTGCTTTTTAATCATATTTGTATTATTTGTAGACTCAGGTGATGTGCTGTCTTAATATGAAGTATGAAGTCATTCTTTCTGTATTTGTAGCCTCTCAGTCTTCTTTTATGGGTTGTAGTCCAAATTACTACCAGAAAGATGTTGCAATCCTAATAACTGTATTGTACAGTTACAATACATTAGATCCAATACACAATACATCCCTATATAGGAAAACTAGAATTTCCTGGAACTATAAATAAATAGGCAGTGTTTCCCACTTGAGCAGTATTTAAAAGATGCATAGTGCATAAGAAATTAATTACCGCCATCGTTCGTTAATATTAACATTCAGCACATCAATCATTTTAAAGATTAGTAGGCTACTCCATTTATTTAGTGGAATCTTGTTGTAGCGCAACAACAGCGGCAGGGGTCAGCATAAAGCCATTTTGAAGCTTACAGCCGTTTACATTACTACTACTACTACTTAATCAAATAGTTATGTATAAAGTCTCAATTCACAACAAACTGCTTCATTCCACTTTCTTATTTTCTTGGTAAGATATTTACATAGGCCTACTCGTCTCTCAGCAGATTGGGTGGATAAAACCAAATCACATAGTGAAATATTGTATAAAGATATATTAATTTTGCTGAATCGAAGTAGAGCAGGCATAACGTAGTGTACCGTAGCACTTTTTTTTAAAATGTATGCGCACCCTTTCTCTCCTTCTCTCCCTCCCAAGCACTATCTCTGTTATTATATAGTTCTATGGCTCTACTACACTTCTCTTCTCGTCCCTCCCTCTCCGTGGCGCTCAGGGTACGTTTGGAGAGGCTGATCTTGTGCGTAAAAAATCTGTGATATTTGAGGCTCTCCAGGGATTTAACGAGCATGCCCAGTGCGTTCAGCAGCAGCACCCTCGCAGCCGAGAGGAAACCGCTAGTGTAGCATACTGTAAGAGTCATACCATACCAAGCATAGCCTGCGTGTCAGTGCAGTCGACTTACAGCTGGCTGTGAGGAGAACTGACGAAACCGCTTTAAAATAGTAGTATACAACTGTATGAAACGTGCCTGTGAAATAATTTGATTAGTTGGAAACGTCTTTGATCTATCGCACTCTTTAGGGATTTTTTTCTCTCTTTTTGTCTTTTGTTAAAAGTTCGAGGCTGGGCCTTTGGTTTTTGACTGTCGGAGCCAGTAGACTGACACTCGTCTAGATTTAAATAACCAAAAAAGCTGGTCTTTTGTCAAGCCGATAAATGCTCCTTACGAAAATGGACCTGTTGAACTACCAGTACCTGGACAAAATGAACAACAACATTGGCATTCTCTGCTGCGAAGGTAAACAAAAGCATGCGAATGTATTCATGGCAGTTGTTAAAACTTGGAGAGCTCTTGTTTCGCTGTTCAGACGCTGTAGTAACATTGAAAACTTGGGAGAGCTCTGTTTCGCTGTTAGGACGCTGAAGCAAAATGTTGACCTGCAGCCTATCAGACTTTAATAAAAAACCGAATTTGAACGGTGGTGCAGTATAATGCATATGCCATGTTTATGTAGTGGAAACCAAATAGGCTACTTTTTAAGTAGACCTACACACATTTAAAACATGTTATTATGTACATTGCTTTTATGGACTGTCAAATTGTATTTTTTGTGCGTGTCAGTATCCTATAATTCTTCAAATACTAACTTGTTAAAAAAATTTTGTCAAGAGCTCTAACGATTTAGCTCAGGCTGATTGTCTGTAAAACGTGTGACTTGTATCACTCGCTGATAACCCAGGCAGATTACACTCTCGATCAATTTTTTACTGCCTACTAATGAATTACTAGGCTACATTATAATTTGTTAATGTTGTGACAATGTAACATACTCATCTCAAGCATATCTCAATTGCATTATTTGCAGTTTTATCTAGCCTTTCGTGACTTGACTGCTTCCAATTTTGCAGTTTGGTATGAAATATGACAAAATCGCAATATGTTCAATTCTGAAATATGAATAGGCCACGATAGGCTATTTCGTTTTTAAGGGTTAGGCTACCATTGTTAAATTGTTGGTGTAATGTAGTTTTATGGCACAAAGCAGACACTTCCATATGCATACTTCTCATATTTTAGCGGGTGACCGGTAATATTTTCTCCTCATTTTGTAAATTGCCTTACCACCTACAGCATATTATTCTACTTGCCTGATAGCCTAGGCTCTTGTGCCCACATACCGGTATGTGCTGTAATGCGATATAGTCTGACTAGGGGCTAAATCCATGGTCCTTCCTCAGCCATCCTGTCTGTTGGTAAAGTGTAGTTAATAGTGTCCTTATGGAAATATTTTCTTAAAACATTACTGTTTATGCAATTCCATACTGGAAAATGTGTTTTCTGTAGTGAAAGTGAACCTAAGAGTGAATATCTTTTTAGCTTGTTATGGTAAAATGCAAATACTCTCTTGCTTTCATAGCCTATAGATAATGTCTGTCTGTCTCTCCATATGCTTGCCTGTCTGTCTTGCCACGTATCCTGCTGCTGCTATACCACAATTAGCTGCTCCAGTTTAGTGCACTTGTAATAGCATTCTTATTACAGTTAGTGTTACTGGGAGGGAAAAAAAATAGATTGCCAGATCAGATGTAAATGCACAACGCTGTAGCTAGTTTCAACAGTTCAACAAAGTTATGCCTATAGTAAGCTGATGAAACTGGAAGGGTGAAAATATTAGTTTACTTACAGTATATAGATTGGTGTACACAGTTAGATGCCATTTCAGTAGTAAACCTACCAGTGCTGGTCAGATCTGAGTTTTGTGTGGTTTTGCACTTTTGCAGGCACTCCACTCTGTATATATTAGTTTGATGGTTTGGGAGGAAGCAGTTGATTGGAGTAGTTAAGCTGCAGATAGCAGAGATTCATGTTTTCCATCAAAGGGGTCCATTCAGTGATGGTTTCCTCTGGCTGGCTCACACTCTTACAACCGACGTTAATCAATGTTGGCAGCCTGGGTCAGAACCACTGGTCTATTCTCCTGAAAAGGTATCGTCCTTTACTGTCCATTTAAACCAATGGTTGTTGCACACGTTTTGACCTTTTGACCACGTGCATATCACTAGCGTCACATAGCACAAAAACGTTTAGGCTAGGCTTACTGTTAAACAGCATTAATGGTTCTAATTTAAAATGAGAAAAGATTAGGCTAGAGATACTTTTAAAAAGAACTATGGATCATTTATAGCAAATATATAAACAAATATATAACAAAAGTAATTGTACAACCCGTCATTTTTAAAAGCTTCTAACAACACCCTACATTTTGAACACCACCTATTTGAATAGAGTTTCAGTTGACTTCTGTGGCAGCTCAGAATGGTTTCTTGGACATGAGAATGGCTTGTTTGTATTTCTGGAAGCGTTTTCTCCATTACAGCTGACTGAGCTCAAATTTGACTCCTTGTGATAAAAAGGGGTAAAGATAAAGAGTCAGAGATTCTGTCGAACGATTGTTGATATTTGAACTCAATCAAAACAATACACCTTTCCCTTCAATGCCATATCTCAGAAGCTCCACCCCTTATGCATCACCAAGGCTAGGATAATGTTGTTTCCCATTTACAGTATAGAGCCGTTGCTGTGTTAAAACCATAGAACTATATATATGTAAAAAACATAGAACTATATAAATGTAAAAACCATAGAACTATATATGTGTATGTATATTTCTATATATAATTTATTTATTAATTATTATTATTATTATTAGTGTATCACTGACTCCACGTGTGTGAGGTTCTCTCACACAGGTGGAGTCAGTCTGCCATTCTCAAATGTCTGTTAGCACAATACTGTGCCGTACGTAGAGAAAGGGGTACACCTCTCCTTCCTGTACCTCCAATGGCAGACATTTCTCTTAAGACCTGACTGTACATGGCAGGTTGTAATGATGGCTATCTGTCAGATAACATTCAAGTCTCTGAAATGTGCTGATTATTGTGCTTTATTTGTGATTTTAGCTAAGCCTTCAAATCCCACAGGAGGATCTTTTGTCTCTGTTGTCAGTTGTAGCTCAGACAATCAGGACAGCAGGGGAATGATGCTGACTCGTCACTTTTCGTGCTGAACAGCAAAAAAAAAGCCCCTTCAAAGCCATGTGCTTTTTGTTTCCACCTCACTTGCGTGCGCGCACACACACACACACACACACACACACACACATACACACACACTGCTTTGGACCATTATTAATTTTCATGTATTTAGGTCCCAGTCTTGCAGTGTCCTTTTCAAGTATTTTAAGAAGAAAGGATCCGTGTACTTTAAAAATAAGAGTGCCCTCCGGGCCAAGTTCACGTTTCTGTGAACCTGTGCCAAAAATAATATGTTTTCTGAGTATCAGAGAGACAGGGAGAGAGTGAGAAAGATACATGCTAAGACACATCCTTCTAAATGTCTCTGTAAGGGCAAGAAGCGGCACAGGAGGAGCTGTACATCCGTTTTGTAATCCAATCTTGTCCTGATCCAAACTGTTTGAAGTTCTTCTGTCAGAGGGAATAGGCTTTGATCATCTAGACTTAATGAAATGTGAGGGGTTGTGGTGGTGAGGAAGGAGTAGAAAGAGGCATATTGTAACATAGTCCACCTTCTCTTTCCAATTATTGTGAAATACACTTTGCCATTGAATTGTTGAGCTACATTTATTATATTTGCATTAGCCGAGGGCAAACCTCGTGAGCAATAAAACCCACACTACAAGCTGGTGGCACTGAGCCAAAGAAGTGTTTTGCTTTTGTCTTTCTGGGAACCGGTTTGTCATTCTGTGTCATTTCATTTGTCTGGAGCGTTCAAAATTGGGCTCCACAGAGAGTATCTTCCCTGCTTAAAGATGCACTTGTTTGCGCTAGATTTGATCCTGTCAAGCAGCAGACTTTGAAATTACTTTTATAAGAGTAAAGGCTGGCACCCTCTCACATCTAAAGTCATTAGTCACATACTATCATTTAGCAACAACAGATCTTGCAGGATCACTATGAGCGACGACATTAGCAGCAAACACAATCCATCCACTATTAAGGCTTTTGAATATTGAATCTTGAATGCTGGGTGAAATCTTGCCAATGTCTGGCACACTGCTGCTTCTGTGCAGGAAAGCATAATAATTGGTTCCTTATAGTGAAATTGCTTGTTTTCCTATTGCAGACACGCAACAAATAGGCCCACCCTTTGCAGAGTGTTCAACTCCTTGACCTCTGATAAGCCATTATGTGCCCTGGGTCCTGATTGGATAGTCACAATCAAAGTCTACCCCCCACCCCCCCTTCAAAAAAGAGTCCAGCCAAAAAAAGTGATGTCATCACCGTTGTTGCCATGGTGCACAGTGGGGCGAGTAGGAACATGCCAGAGAAGGAGAGAGGCAAAGCGTTGCCTGTTCTATTCACAACACCATGCTAAAACTACTTTGTGGAGCACTGCTAAAGACGGACCTTACTGTGTGTGTCCGTGTGTGTGTGTGTGCGCGGGCGTGTGAGAGAGTGTTCTTTTTAAAAGTCCCCAAATTTGTTTTTGTCAAAACAAAAAAAATCAACAAAAATAACTAGTTACCAAAGAACAAGTTGATTGGCAATGCTGATTATGATTGTTAATAAATACAAATAGGGCTCTCTCAAGTCAAATGTTTTGTGTATGCCAGTCTACCAGTATCAATGCTGTCATGCCTGCATGTCATCCGATGGTCCATAAATCCAAAATTGCTTAAAGTGTTGATATTGCAGGATTATAAATATGTGTGTCCAAATGTTGGCAACATTTGTGGTGAAGACAAACATGAGCAACTAATTACTTACTCTGTGCCAAATATGCATCTTTTGAACATGCTGTATATGTATGTGCTGCGATTTGCAGCATAGGGATTGGTTCTCAATCTTTGCATTCTTTCACTAGTTACCCCCCAAAAACATGTTATTTTATTAGTGTAACATGAAGCTATACAGACTGTCATAAAAGGCATTGAACCATATTTATTGAGGATAATCAATCAAGATTAGAAATGACGATAAATGAGGTGCTGAGTTGACGTGCACATTGAGAACCACTAGCCTAGGGTGTAGTAAATGTACTGTAAGCTGTCGGTAGCACCACATATTGCATGTTGTTCTGGGGAGATGTGAGCCAGCCAGTGGAAAGTCCCCGTGTGAAGGCAGAGCCAGCAGTATTTTTCCTAATTCACTCTTTCTCTGAGAGAGAGAGAGAGAGAGAGACTGCCCACACACAAGTCCTGTCCACAGCTGTTTCTTTTAAACCACTCCTGATTAATAATCTGAAGCCCCTCTCAGCACACTGTAGAGTATGTAGACCAGCCTGTACAGTAAAACACTGCTGCAAAGATGTTTTTGTGGTTAACTTGTTTAAAGTGCCAATAAAGGTGTTGCCATCTGCTTTCATAATTTGAGCTAATTACAGTCCTTCAGGGTTGCACTAGTTTGGATTTCATGTAATTTCACAGGTGACCCGAATGTCAAGTATGGAATATTAAAGGCTGGGGTTAGTCATTCTCAGGAACTCTTGGCTAACTTCAAGCTCAAATCATAACAAACTCCCTCAGAAGCTCCGCCCCACACAGTGAAACATGCAGAGAACGGTAAGATAGCAGAGTGCGAGTAGATTTTTGGTGAATTTGACATTAGGTGTATCTTACCATTGTCTTACATTAGCTGACTATAACTTTTTTAAAGGCATAGTGTTTAATATCTTTTTGTTTGAAAGGTATTTTAAAATCTGCCCATCTGTCAGAACAAATTAAACTGTGAAAACCCTCAGTTGAAAGGAACTGGATTCAGGAAGTTCAGCTTTGGTAGTTGGCAGCTCAGATGGGTGCTCACAGCAAGGGCATGTTTTGTAGCAAATATGACCCCGCTTGTCACCTGATTCACATGAATGGCTCGTTATCAGGCTTCTAATGACCCATTTGTTTGAATCAGGTGTGTTGGATCAAGGAGACATGTTAAACATGCAGGACACACCACTGGTCTAGTGGTCTCTGTTTGACTTCCAGGACAGAAGGTCACGGGTTCGAGACCTGGAGATGACATACCTGTAAACATTTTTGAGCAAGATGCCCCACCCCCCTATCTGCTCTCTAGTAATAATTGCACTCATTGTAAATTGATTTGGATCAGTGCCTGCTAAATGAGCCAGTTGTACATATTACAACTGGCTCATTTAGCAGTACACACTGAATCCAACAGTTACGTATTCACAACGCTGTTTACAATACATGTATGGTATCATAGTAGTAAAGTAATGCGAGTTGGGCAGGTGGCTTGTGTAAATGCACAGCACAGTAGCTCACAAGGATAAATAATAACAATAATCATTCACATAGCTGTCCCTTGTTGCCTGTGGTCTAGGCGAGGCAGCTCTCAGAGGGGGCCCCAGACTCCAGTCTCTGTCGCTGTCGTCCTCTTCCTCCTCCTCCTCCTCCTCGTCCTCCTCCAGCCACAGGACCGGCCCCCCTCCCATCAGCCCCAGCAAGAGGAAGCTGAGCGGCGACCACTGCGACAGTGACATGGACGACAACGAGCACATGGCCAAGATGAGCCGGCTGTTTGCTGCACAGCTGTATGTACACACACACACACACACACACACACACACACACACACACACAGAGACACCTTGTGCCCCAACAGCCTGTCCCACCAGTCTCTGAGACCAGTGTCTGCCGGGCCATGTTCAGCCGGGTCCACAGTGTTCTCCTTTCTAGTGGTTGAGCTGTAGAAGCCTGGGAAGCAGAATGCATGCATCCCAGTAGTAGCAGGCTGACAGGCCCGTTCACAGCACCCCAGCCCTCCCAAACAAACATCCAGCATTACAACTGCCACAGATTCCACAGATTGCTGAGCTCTGATGGGTCTGGGACATGCTGCTGGGCCTAGGTCAGCTATTCTTTCTTTCTTTCTCTCTCTCTCTCTCTCTCTCTCTCTCTCTCTCTCTCTCTCTCTCTCTCTCTCTCTCTCTCAGAGTTCAGGAAAGGCTTTATTGGCATGACAAGATCATTTCTCCTATTGCCAAAGTAACAATATACAGTGTACATAATACATTAAACTTCCAATAATAGACACAGTATGAATACGTTTTGTTTTACACATACTGACATTTCCTTAAACATGAATACATAAGTCATCAAGTCTCTCTTGTTGTGACAGGCTGTCACGTATCGTGCTACTAGGCTACAGCACTCACTGGTCTCCTAGTAGGAACACCAGTTGGTCTTGGTTGGGGAGCTTTTCTAAATCTTTTGGGGCTATTGAGTGGGTTTTAAACTGAACAACTGAACTTAAACAAAACAACAACCAAAAAATACAGTCTCTCCAACAATGTGGACAGTACACAAACATGAACATCAATTGCTGTATCTGCCGGTAATATCCATCAAACTCCAACTGTGTTCGTGTGTCAATGTGTGTTCTCTCTTTCTCTGCCTACCCCTTTCTCCTCCACCTCTCTCCCTCTCTCGCTCCCTCTCGTCAGTCATGAGACTCCAGCTCCATGACTATTTATTGCAGGGTGAGTCACTGAAGTGTTATTTAGAGCTGTGTGCAGGAATATCTCATCAAGCCGTGCCACCGACTCCTTTTTCCAACCGACAGAGAAACTAGTACTTTCTTGGTCAGTGGTGATTGTTATCCCCTGCTGTTTATTAGCAATCAGCCGTTCCTCTGCCAAGGCGGCCTGGCCTGGACGTAGCAGTGAAGTTAGCGAAGGCATGTGTACACACATAACGCACCATGTACACAACATGTGATATATAGGCCTACATACAGACTACATGCATACTGTACTAGATTTTGATATTCGTGGCTGTTGGCACAGACCTCTCTCGGCACAACTAGGGTACTATAATGCTGTAATAAGCTTGGCTCTCAGGGAGAGTGCTATATTTATGTATCTGGATCAGAGGCAGTCTCTATGAAGATCCATTTAATTTCAAGTAGTTCTAGTGGCACATGGGAAAAGTTCTTTCCCTTTCATTATCTGAGCAGCTGGTCGCGCACAATAAAGGATGAACTGGCTAGTCTCTGGACGTCTCTTTGAGGACGTCTTATTAGTCAGTTGTAAATGCGGGAGAGCAGTTTCCCACATGCATCATTATTATTCATTATTATTTTTAATCTCCGAGGCCTGTGGTTATCTTGTGCGTCCTGATATGGAAATGTTTCTGCCCCCAGATCACAAGTTCATCCGTGTTTTGTAATTCTTTCTGCTCATGCCGATACAATAGGACTCATTGTCATATCTGCTTTCACTCACACAATTCACAATTCATACTTGAGGCTATTCTGTTTGACAAGTGTTAAATCAGTTAATTTGGTGACACAAAATTGGGTAATGCAAAGCATTTAACAAATATATATATATATATATATATATATATATATATATATTATGTATATTAATGCAGTGTTGTCACTGCAGAGTGAAGCATAAATAAAAAGAATTACACTGTTTGGGGAACAAAGTGAAACAAGCTTTTCTATGTTTATAAGGTCTTAGGTCGCATGATCACATCATTTAACTGGCTCCATTTTGCTCTTCTACACTTGTATGTTGAGCCACACAGAAATGATTGAATGGTTTCTATTCAGATCCCTTTAGTGCACGGAGTCACTTTTTCTTGTGTGTCTGTCTGTGTGTCTGTCTGTGTGACACACCTGCCATATCAGTATACAGGGCAGTGCTACAGATCACGCGGCTTAAGTTTCTATCTTTTGTCTCTGGGAGGAAGAGAAACCCCTCATAGTCAACCTTAAACCTCTTTTCACCTGTGCTGCTCTTTTTGATAATCCTCTATGGTGGCATGCTGGAAGTGAGCTGAATGCCAGAAAATGTTCTCTGTGCTGGATTCATTTTGGAAATAACCTTGTTATCACCTTCTTATGTAGTTCTAGTTTGGTGTGTCAAGAGATTACACATTAGAAGATAGACGTTGCAAGTGGCTCATGATAATGCAACACAGCGATGTTCTAGTATTATAAATACAACATCTGAATGAACTTCTTTTGTTTTTGTGGGTACATGCACAGTGTGAGTCCACGTAGATCTTATGCACTGAGTGGGTTCCTTGTCAGGAGGGAACTGTTTTCTAATTTTCTCTGAGGAGGAGGAGGAGGAGCTAGAGAAACAAAGAGCCCTTATCCTGTCTACTGAAGCCAGTGGGCTGGAAGCTTGCTGTTGCCTGCCCGCTGCTGCTGTGGTGCAAGAGCTGCTCAGCTGTCTCTTCCTAAATTAGAGCAGTGGCCCTCATAGAGTTTGGCCATACACTCAGGACAAGACACGGTTCAGTGTGTGAGCCATCATCCTCCATATTGGAGTGTGGGGGTGAGGATGTTATGGCTTTTACCTTCTCACGATTGGCTGACTTGGTCATGTGCTCTCTCGCGATTGGTGGACTGGATCATGTGATGCATATTAATGAATACATTTGCATCACATGACCCTGTTAAGTGTAATTAGCTAATGAGACCATAACTTAAATGGATCGAGGTAGAGATGTGGCCATCGTCTTAAAGCACTGTTCCTTTTTTCCTGCAACATTTACAAAAAAGGTTTGCTATCATGTTACGCCTGGAAAATGACTCACTATCTCTTTCAAGAGTAAAACATGAATGTAATGGCAAGATGGAGATTGGCTCATTATTCTTTCACAAAGTAGTACAGTCCTGTATACCGGATTCAGTTCCTCGAAACAATTAGAAACTCCAGTTGTTTTCTACTGGGAACTCCACAGTATCTTGTTCTCATGGCTCCGTCCACAAGTGAATGTAGCGAGAGAGGGAGTGTCAAGTCACCGCTAATGTGGCCAAGGCTGGTGAAGTCATTGTTACTCTTCGTTAACATGGGAGTCTTTTATTTTACGACCTCGTGGTCCCCGTTTTGGTGTGTGGGTGGGTGTGTCTGTGATTTTGTGTTAACAACGGCCTGTTTTCTGTTGTCGGCACATTTGGTTAGAAAACTCCACTCCGAAGCCTAAAGATACATGTATTATTATATATATATTTTTAAATGAGGTACAGTAGGCTCATATCAAGCCTCCATTAAATACAGCATGTGTTGCTGTTCTATTTAAAATGCAACCAATAATATTGCTAACTTCTGTTTGGCATGGACCCAGCAGAGTAAACTGTGTTGGGATGTTTGTATACGTGTGTGTGTGTGTGTGTGTGTGTGTGTGTGTGTGTGGGTACTGTATGTGTATGGTCTTGTGGTTTTCTGCAGACCTCGCAGTCCGTGCCTGTTTGTAACCTGTGGTTTTTCATCGTCCTCTTTGTACCCCCATACACCCCCGGCCCCCGCCCCGCCCCGTCCACACGCACACACACACACACACACACACACACACACGCACACACCCCATCTCCCCGTCCTGATTCTTCCCAGATGTTTCCTGTGTGTCTCTCTCCTGCTCTCTCTGCTTCCATTCTTTTAAGAGAGGCAGGATATAAAGACCCGGCAAGAGATTAGTCTTTTTCTTTTTTTTCCTGTAGGTTTTGGAACACAATTGTGAGAAAATGCCCAGAACTTTTATAGCTTTTATGCCTTTAGAATAAAATGATCGGCTATCTGCCAAATTGGTCGGCCACAGAAGTTCATTAACCTAGCACAGGTTTTATATAACCAAACCACGCCAAGCCTTCAGTTTACTTGTATTTTACTTATGATGTAGTTTAATATTTCCATTTAGAAACTTGCCTCATTGAGCTCTAGAAGCATTTCCAAATATATTTGGTATTTATTCAATAGCCACGCTCCTGATGCTTGTTTCTGCTATGTTAGGTTGTTAATATTATTTTCTTGTCCAGAACACAGCCATCCATTTTCACTCACGCTGGCGGTGTCATGTGAGTGGCTGCTTAAAAGCTTGTACGTAATGACAGATTGGACTACTGTACGAGACATACAAGTCAACCGTTTTCTGCATTGCGCCTTGAAGGTTTCAGTTCTGAAATTAGGGGACCTTTCATTAAGCGCTACCACTAATGTGGCTGTGGGTGAGCCATAGGCTTGGGGAAAAATAGAATCAGATACAAATCCGGCTGTACTTGAGCTTGTTAAGCTGTTTCTTTCCAGTGCATTGTTCATATGAGGAACACATTTTATTCATAGATAGTGTATATCATATTCCCTCAGTGAAATCCTTCCATCGTCTTTCTCTTTGCAGGTATTAGTACTTATTCTGGCCACCATGATGAACCTCCATTCCCTTTTGACTTTTTGTCGGTGCTAAATCAGATGCAGTTTGAAGTTTAAGGCAGAGATGATGATGTATTGTGAAATATAGCACCCCCCCCCACACACACACACACACACACACGCATTCCACTGTGTTCTGCTCTTTTGTTTAGCTTCTATGCTTCTCCCTCCTGAGCCTTTCTTTTCTACACACACCTCTCTCTCTCTCTCTCTCTCTCTCTCTCTCTCTCTCTCTCTCTCCCATAATTGAGATGTGACTAAGAGAGACAAGAAGACCATGGGACACCCGTTCAGGGGCTGGGCTCTGGATGTTGGATATCAGAGGAAGAAACAGGGGGGGGGGGGGGGGGGTGGGGAAGATTTTACCACTGCACCATTCAGCGGTCCCATTTTTCTGCGAGGATGTGGGC
>JAODTR010000020.1:936835-961818 GCA_025399935.1 Amblyopsis rosae
GGGGGGGGGGGGGGGGGGGGGGGGGGTGGGGGAAGATTTGACCACTGCACCATTCAGCGGTCCCATTTGTCTGCGAGGATGTGGGCACGTCTTTGGCAGTGATTAAAGTTTGAAGGGGTGGGGGAACTTGCCCAAAAGCTAATTGTTTCTCCTGCCCCCCCCCAACCAACCAACCAACCAACCAAAGCTCAGCTGCCTCTGTGTAGAAAGCGCAGTAGAGAAGAGTTACAATAGCCTCCAAGCTGACTGAGGGGTTGTTTCTACTGTAGTCTACGTTTAAAGATCGCAGGGTAAAGTTAGGCGACTTGGCTAAACGCCTGCATCTATGGAATCATCAAGTGTGTGGCACCTTGCAGTGCCACTTGGATTTGATTGATTTGTTATTGTTCAACGTGTCAAATGTACGTTTATGACGTTACTGAAGTGAAATGTATTAAGAGCAAGGGTAAACACAGAAGCAATGCTCCTCCGGTAAATGTAGGAAATGACGGGTCAGGTTCAATGTAAGCTTAACTCACTGTTCCTGTATACCAGCCTCTGCCAAGTCTCTCTCTCTCTCTTTCTCTCTCAGGAAGTATACCGCTAAAGCGGGGGGGGGGGGGGGGTCTTCTAATGAAAGCTTTGGGATAAGATCAAGGGAACTCCCAAGCTCACTTTTTCCCCTGTGAAAGCCCGGATCATTCAATTGCAACAAGCAGCACTATTTCTTTCTCCTCCTGTATTCTGTGGGGAGTATTGATATCCGGTGGAAGCGGCTGTGGGTTCCAGATGCTTGCCCTTGCAGTCAGGTTGCCTGGTCACATGCCGGTGGCGCAGCCAAACAGACCTGAATGCGTGGCTCTGCTGCCGCTGTGATGCATTCTCTATCACCGTGGCATTCTTAGTGCTGTCAAAATCAATTCAGGATAAAACTGCCTGCCCATATAGACCTTAGCGCCGTGGGAGACCGGGGTTTGAATCTGATCATTTCCCAATCCTTCCCGATATCTCTCACCCACTTGTTTCTACTTTCCTGTCAAATAAAATGAAAAAGATTTTATATATATATATATATATATATATATATATACTTTGAATGTGCTACTGTACATTTTCTACTACTGTATAGGCCATAAGAAGAACCATTTAATCTTGTGGGAGTTGGGGTGTGTGAGACACTGTGAGACAGCGTAAGAATGAGTACAATACATTTGGCTCCCTTTAACTGGGCCTCAAATTGTAGGAGGGCAGTGAAGCTGCAGGAAGGGCGGAACGCACGCAGGCGCACACACGCACGCACGCACGCGCGCACACACACACACACACACTCAGAGATTTGAAGTCCAGGGAAAATAATTGCTGTCTGCTGAACTGTTGGCCAGCCCACATCGTAACAGGCCCCACCAAAGTAGCAAACTGGGCTGTCATTTACAAGTTTCAGGCTCAGAGAGATTGTGTTAAACGTTTATCCCTGTCTTGTTCTCCTTTTTAAATGATAATTGAATATGATGTTTCACTTTAAAAGCACATTTTGGATAGGGAACTAAGGTCGCTTGAAGTGGGGCATATCAGAGAACTGGAACGTTTAATGTAAAGGTTATACAATCCAACTCCTGTAGTAGCAGTATTAGGATTTCTAATGTTAAACCCTTTGGCCATGTACTATGATGTGGACTTTGACCATTATTTTTACTGTAACAGTTCTAATATAGGCTAGAATTCCTGGCATCACCAAACATTTCCAAGTTTTCGTCCAGCAACTGACGCGCTAGATCCCATAGTGTTTCAAACACAAGAACATACTTTTTCTCTCTCTCTCTCTCTCTCTCTCTCTCTTTACTGCATTATAGCAGCTCTAGAACTCTTCACCTGTGTCATACCTGCGTTCCCCTCTGTCTTCATCCAGGAAGTCTAACGGGGAATATCGCAGCTCCAACAAGGACCGGAGCCGGAGCCCCTTGGAGCGCGTGGTGGCACCCAGCGCCCTCGGTGTCCACGGCAACCACCTCTACAGCCACGCCGCCCACCACCAACAACAACACCACCACCACCACCACCACCACCACCTTGCCAGCCTGGCCGGCATGGAGCAGCCACTGGCGCTCACCAAGAACAGCATGGTGGAGTCTGCGCGCAGCAGCTCTGTGAGCATTGCCCCGGCGTCCCATGCCATCAGCAGTGCGGAACGCCAGCAGGTACTGTATCGAGCACGCACTGTTGTAATCACACATTTAGAGTTCTGTTAGGCTCTCCGTTAGCTACGTTAGCACTGCTCATCCTAGAGGTTCACACGAGCGTTCTCTCACAGCTCTGACTGGCTCAATTGACGTGTCAGTCAAAGTGGCCATTTTGAGCGCATGTCTATGTTTACATGTGTGCTAACTGAAGCTAGGAATCGAAGATTTACTTCTGTTATACTTCTTAATTATAGTTGAGTGTTTTTAATGGTGTTTTTGAGAAAGTATTCGAATACTCGTTGGGAAATACCATCAAGTATTCGAAACCTGTAAAATGGTATTCGGGACAGCCCTAATTACATCACATACTCTGATGCGTGGACACACGCATGTTGTGAAGGTAGGCCAGTACCCTGAGGGGGGGGTGGTAGCTGTAATAGTTGAGGATTGGTCTCTAGCCTGCATCTTTGTTTTGTCTTGTGTTGTAGAATCGTCCGTCAGTGATCACATGTGCCCCCGCCAACAACAGGAACTGTAACCTGTCTCACTGTCCTGTCTCTCACAACGGCTGCTCAGGTCTCCCCAACAACTTCAGGAGGGCAAACAGTGAGTATGCAACGCGCGCGCGCGCGTGTGTGTGTGTGTGTGTGTCAAGATCAAGCTAAAATGTATTCTCTCACAAGTGGAAAAGCATGTTGTTGCACTGTACACATTACAGTACAGTTTGTGTATGTGCATATGAAAGAAAAGGCATTTAGGATAATTTGAAGACCAACTCCTTCCTTGACATATCTACTAATCGGGTGTACATGGAGAGTTAATTTCTGCTTACAAAAAACTACAAAAGTTCTACAGTAAAGTGCTGAATGTTTATGATAATAGCATGTTTATAGACTTGGATCATGTCTATTTCTGATAATGATTTTATGATCAGCTATTTGTGATAAACTCTCCTTGTATTATCCAACATGTCCCCAGGAGTACAAGTAATGCGCCAGATAAACACTGTTAATAAGCCCCAGATTGGGAATGATTTAGCCCTCGAAATGTTTTATTCACTGTTGTTCTCAGTTTGCTTTAGTGACGGTCATATTTTCCTGTTAAATGTAAATATTTAGCACAAAAATACATCTAAATAGAACATTTAGCAATAGTATTATTATAGTAGTAGTAGTAGTATAGTATTTTGCTTAATTGTTCTGTTTTTTAACAATATATCAATATTTTGGTTGGTATGTTGCATGAATAAAAAATATCAAGGGATTGTATTTGCAGCACATTTAAATTTGAGTTGTCATTCATCAAAATGTTACTGGATGTGGTATTGCATTTTTGGATGTCTCAACAAATCTTGTAATTATTTATCTGAATGTTTTCATGAGTTGTACAGTACCTACGTGGAATATAATCACATACATTTTTAGTTTGTTTATCATTGCCATGCTGGTTGTCTTTTCCACAGACATAATTCTGGTGGCCTGTTTTTCCGTTCATTGTAGGTCATGGAAATTAAGATTTTTAGTCAGGGAAAAGTCAGTGAATCTGACATTTGACTGGGAAACCTGTACTGTTCAAAACACTGTGCTACACAAAACAAGA
Organism: Amblyopsis rosae; assembly: GCA_025399935.1. NCBI lineage: Eukaryota > Metazoa > Chordata > Actinopteri > Percopsiformes > Amblyopsidae > Amblyopsis > Amblyopsis rosae. Next base: position 940,591 of record JAODTR010000020.1, read on the forward strand.
CTAGACATGTAGTTCACAAGTGATGTGAGCGTACTCAAAGTACCTCATCCTAACTGGCATCAAAGATCTATAGACCCTCATTGTGTTCTTTCATTCCTTTCCTCGCTCTCTACCTCCCCCCCCACGTGTCTCTATTCCAACATCAGCCAACACAGCCTGTGACCCTGTGATCGAAGAGCACTTCCGTCGCAGTCTGGGGAAGAACTATAAGGAGCCGGAGCCTGAGCCGGCCAACTCGGTGTCCACCACGGGCACCGTGGACGACCACTTCGCCAAGGCGCTGGGCGAGACCTGGCTCCAGATCAAGAACAAGGGCAGTCCCTCGTCGTCCAGCAGCAGCCCCAACTCCTCCCCCAACAGCCGCATGGTCAACCACAACCACTCCCCTTCGGTGGTCTCTTGAAGGGGGAGGGGCTTAGAGTTGACCCAGCCCCCTGTCCCGCCCTACCATTTGAGCCCCGCCGCCTTCTCACCTGCCCTGTTCCTGCTTCCAGAACTCTGAAGCCCTGCTCTCTATGCACTTAATAGAGGTTCGATCCAGCATTTATAGCAAGATGTGTAGAAGGTCAATAATACCGGACATTTGTTCGTGTTCGCTATCTCTGTGTACCTTCTAGTCGTGTTGAGGCTGGGTACTGATGTGAAGTGTCGGGGTTGTTAGGCTTCGGGACTGAAACAATGCCAAACTAGGAGTTGAGCTAGTGTTTATAGCCATGTACATATAACAAGAGATGAATAGAGGTGTTTGTAATTTGTTTAACCTTTTATCCATTTCGTTTTCTTATGATTTTTCTTTTGGAAGTAGCTCTGTGTATAGTTTTTGCATCACGAGACGCCCGGCATTTGAAAGGAATGCAAAGTAAAAACATGAATATTTGGCAGGATATATTGTCATAATCCATACTACCAAAGAAACAATGCAGATTTAATCTATGGCCCCATTAACCTCCACTCATTAATTCAACTCTCTCTCTCTTTCTCTGTGCCACAGTGGTTGTGTTATTGTTTGTGTAAAGTCAATGGCCTGGACTTATTTGCATTACATTCATGTATGAAATGAATCAATAATGTGCTTTGATGTGTTTTAAGCAGGCTTATCTGCTGAGTGGCGGCAAGACAGGTGAGGCAAAATGTTCCCTTGAGGTTGACCGCAGGTCTGGCTTCGTCACTGTGGAGATTACTGGGATCTCTTTTCTTCAAACACTCCTTTGTTACATGTCACTCTTTGAACACAAGTGTTGTAATTATATTAGGCTTGTACCCCGCCAACCTCTTCACCACCCCATTGGCTCATACACACTGTGGCTTGGTAACGTTCAACAAGGTCAGTAGAGTAAATTAGTGCTTTTACAGACGCATTTTTAGTTTTGTTTGTTTGATAGCTGGTATCTATTGATATTTGTTTTTGTTTTAGGCTTTTCAATCATACTACTTATTACTAGCCTTTTCATTCAAACATTTTCTTTTGTTGTCAGTCATCCACATTATACACTCACTGCTGGGTCAGTTGTACTCCATATTATTATTGTTATTAATGATTATTTTGTATTGCAATTCTTCAATAATACCAGTACGGTTACAAGCAGCTGTAGTGGAACAGCCTCCGGAAAGGCTCTGTTAATATCTGTTGTTATGTTGTCATAGGGATTTTCTACTGAGTCCAACTGCCTAACAGTAGATCAATAGATAGATAAGTGATCAGCTAGAAAATAGCCCAGTTGGCTTGCTAAAGATGTAAATTTGTCAGTGGTACAGGATGCTACAGTACATGCTTCTGAATAACTGCAGAGACACCAGGTAGACACAATAGCAGTCTGTAGAGATGCATAAGCACCCCCGAACTTGGCCAGAAATGGCGATTATTGTGCACAAATCTTGTGGAGCAGTTTGGCTCCTATTTCATTACAACAAAGCACTCCACTATATGTACAAATTTAACTTTTTGTTGTTGAGAGAAACATTTCTTACATTTGTTATCTTGGTACTTGGGGTGGGGGGGGACTGATGATTTTGTTTTCTAAATCTTATGTTAAAATGGCGTATGTCTAAATTCTAATTTATAAAAAGGCTAACTTGACCTCTAGCAACTGACTTGTGTTCTCACTTGGTGTCCAGACGTATACATTGCTTACTCTGAACATTGTGCTTTAGCTGTAGATAAGCTAGTCTGCTGCAGCTATAGGAACTCAATTTTAACACAACTCCCTGTAAAAGAGGTGGTACACATTCCAATAGTCAACTTTTAACAGGCTTGATCTAGTCAACAGACAGCCGGCAGGTGTTCTTTCTGCTTATCGTGTTTTGAATGAAGATGTAAATTTTGTCTTTCTGTCATTGAGACATGCATAATAACAAAAAAAACACGTTTTTAAACACTGCACAAAACAAAGTTGTGTGCAGTGTTTCTTGCCACAGGTCCAATGAACATGTCTACTGCAGCATTCAACAAATGAGTGTCACATTCATGTTTTACTTATTAGCACTGCAGCGGCCACACTGTAGTAATCCTGGAAATGCTGTTTATTTATTAATGAGTAAAATAAGCAGCTGTGCTAGTTACAGTATCTGAACAGGCTAAGATCAGCCGCGGACTGTCCACACATTCCATCTTCCCCCATCTAATAAGATGTTATGGACATGGCATAGCCAGACTGACTGCCAGACAACTAATAGATTAGTACCTTAATTTGCTGCCATTTAGAGATTGATGACAAATGAGTACTTCAGTCAACTATGCTAGTTTGTGTTTTATGTAATCGTTTCATTTCACATATAGTGAGGGGATGTTTCAGTTGAAAGGTGAAAGACCCTGTTAGGAGCCGCGCTTCTACAACTGAGCCCGATGAAAAGGGATGTTTTAGCTACCCCCGAAAGGATATACTGTAATAAGTCATAAGTATGGCTTTCCCATTTCCCAGACTCAATGGACCTTGGTTCAGATTAGAGTGATAAGTAACATACTTGGAAATCGAGGAAAAGGTCCTGAGGTCTGTCTCATAATCATTTCACTACCACCCTGTAGGTAGAATGCTCTATCTGCCTCAGTACACATTTTCCTAAAAAATAAAACACTTTTTATAATGGGTAACTATAAGACCATCATTACGCTGTGCGTAACGAATGTACAGAGAAAAAGAATTGTAGGTATTTTTTGAGGAACAATTAATTTGTTAATGATATGTAGCTATTTAATTGTCTTTTCCCTGTCCTTGTATTGTAATCATGCATTTTCATTTGTGAAAAAGTTGATCTTTTTTTGTTTGTAGTTTGTCATGTTAGAACAAGGTTAAAAGTGCAGGAACACAGTAAAATATGAAACTGCGTTAAGCCACTGGGCGCCTCTACAGTTGTCATTGTTCTGTGCAGACAATGTGTCTGTTCAACACTGACTTCTGAACAATTGAGTGGTCAACCTTCTGGGACCTGCTAAGATGATTTTCATGTATTTCTTTCTAAACAGTGATAGAATGACAGGATTTTGGCTAATGTTGTTAGCTTGCCACCTATAAACCATTTAAAAAAGCTATACAATCAGAAACCAGATAGCTTGTAGTCTGGTATTTAATAGCTAATCTCACCCCCCAACATGAAACATGAATCACTCTTGGAAGACAGACAATGGATCTCCCGCTCGCACAGATCAGTAGATGATAAAATGTATGCTTTTGTTTGTTTTCTTTTTGACAATTAGAATTAACTTGGTTGTAGTTCTCAAAGCTGTAAAATGGTCTATGTGGCACTGTCTCCTACTTAAAAGGTTTTGGCAGGCCACCTTTTTTGTATGTCAAGTAGCCTTCATGAACAATAAAGTGCTCTTAAACCACTGGGTGTGATATTTCTGAATGCATGTTAAGGTGGCTAATATTTACTTCAAACTACATAAAATAAATCTAAACTTTTGTGGAAAAAACAAACATTGTATTCCAGTTGAATATCCATTTATACAGTAGATACTAGTAAACATTTACATGTACAGTAGACGTGATGTGGAGAAATGGTTAACTTTCATTGCATGCATTCATAGTTACACCCCCCCCCCAGGCCAGTTCAAAGACTGTCACTTCCAACTTGTTTTGTGCAGGAAATAATTTGTACATACAATAATACAGTCACAGCCTTTTTTCTCTGTAACAAGACAAATAGCAGGTTTACATAGGCCTATGTTATCATAGAGACTGGACAACAAAGCACAAGTTAATTATGGTACTGATTGGTATTGCAACAATATCCCAGGAAAAAGATTTATGTTATTAAGACAAAACTTATGGAGTGCCATACAATACACAATAGTGTTAAATAGTAACTAGGCAGATATACCAATAACCATTAAGTAAAAGGAAGGTCTCAATATTTTGACACCTAGCTGTCGAAAAAACAAACTCACCCTTAGATAAAGCTGAATATTTTTATATATCTGGACTGAAGACATCTGTTGGGAGTTTGACAGATACACCATTTAACATTCATAGGTATACTCTATGCTCTAAACTGAAACAAATATAATATTGTCATTCTGTTGTATCTTGGATGTCTTTGGTTAAGCTCATGCAGAGCTAGAAATCATAAGGTTTAGCCTTTACACAGATATATCTGTATTTCACGACATCCATGAATCTCATACTCTTGAAAAAGCCCTGTTAAAGTGTGAACTGTGTTCATCATTTCAGTTACTTCTTGTGTGGATCATTTGTTGACAGAAAATGGGGCTTGCAGAATCATGTTGTGAGTGTTACAGCTCTTGCTATACTTTACACTGAAAACTTTTTGCGTTTCATTCAATTTTATATTAATTCATTTAATTAATCTTGATCACATAAAAAACATGTTTGGCATCCCAGTTCAGTTTGCCCTAGTATATATAGTACATCCACGCTATGCCCTCGCTTCCTTTCTGCTTCCATTAACTAAGTCGAACTGAGATGAAAAAGCATTCATATAAAATGTCTTTGTTGTGGTGGATGGCCTTTTAGTCTAAATCTAGTATGCAGAAGGCATGTATCTATGTAGTCAGATAATTACTGCCTAAACATTACTACTGTATAGGTGCTAAAAATAGCACTCTGCTACGCCAGTCATACTGGTATACTGGTCTGCTACAGTAGCTTACATCAGAATACACTTTCTAGCTGGTCTCAGCCCTTCCAGTTTACTCTGCATAATAATGCAACTGATATATTTGGGTATCTTGAAGCAGCGCTAACTGACTTTCTAATGACTAGTTGCCCGGCTAGCAGCTGCCAATCAGTAAGGCACCATTCTCCAGAAGTGTCACAGGAACACCTCCTCAGACGCTTAACTCCTCAAACAGTAGCTGCTATTTTCACATACATTTACAAAATAATGCTTTACAAAGAAGTGGCGGCACAATCGCCTAAATAGTGTTTGGATTTAATACTTTTACACTGAAGATGAAGCAATTTTAAGTTTCAGTTCGACTTTAAGACGTTGTAAGCAACCTCCCTTCCGGGTCCAATGCCCACGGGATGCGGCGTCATCCCACACCCTGAGTGCCGAAGACAGGCTGGTGTCCGCGTTCAGGGCCCTGTGGTCCCTGACAGAGCCTCTCCAATTGTCTGCTCAAATGCTGTCATCGTCACTCATATCCCAGATCTGAGAATCGACAACAGAAAAAAAAATATATGTTGAATGTTTGAACATACAGGCTGTGCGATAAATATTTCTCACAAGAAGTAACAAGATCACAGGACACACTGGCACGCGCACACGCACGCACACACACACACACACACACGGTAGACTGAAGTACTGTGTCAGTAAACAACAGTGTCATTCTCCTGCCAGCAGATTCCTTACATTTCATCTTTCTCTAAGACGCAATTCACAAACTTCTAAGACAGTCTGGAATGTTACATGCACATGTAACTTGTGCACACACAATTCTATCAGCTACGCGCTGCATTCCTACGCACGTAATGCTGTTCAAGAGCCAAAATAATGGATGACCCACTAAGGGATCTTCCATGCAACTGGAACAATGACATGACTCAGGAGCTACATATTTGCATGTTGTTCGCAGTGTACTATATACGCCTTGGGCCTAGGGTTAGGGTTAGGGTTAGGGTGTGCTGTTTGCAGTGCAGGTGTGTACTTATCATTAGAGTATTGTTTTGGTCTCAATTTAAAAAGCTAATTATTCTTTAGAGGATTTATATGAAAAAAACAACACAACTTAAGGAGAACAGACTACCGTGTCTATGCAGTATATGACCTGATCTGGCAGCATTCTAGTTCCTAGGGCCCCTTCTCCGAGTCCGGACAAGTAAGTAGGGAATGCACAGTAAATGAGAAACTGTATAGTGACAGTAGTTTGTTCACATAAATACTCAACATTTCTGTCAAATATATCTCTCCCACTAACATGGTACATATGCCCCTTTCTGCCCCACCTCCAGGTCAGCTGCAGTTATCACATTCATTATCACATTTTTTATCATATTTTTAGCTACATTTTTATTTTATTAAATATACTTATCTTCACGGACACTTTATACTTTCTTTTTATCTAATCTTATATATTTGTATTAAGCACAGGTCAATTGTATGTATGTATGTGTCATGTTTTCATATGTGTATGCTTGTTGTTACGGGACACAAGAATTTTCCTTCGGGATAAATAAAAGTATCTATCTATCTATCTATCTATCTATCTATCTATCTATCTATCTATCTATAGATAGTAGTACATGTCTTTAAAGCTTCATTTTCACTGCATATATATTTCTAAATAACATTTCTTTCCTTCACTAGGGTTCAGACCTCGTCCTCTCCAACACAGCCATACTCCTTGGTACGGTAGGCTGGAGAATCAGGGACAAATTCATATCAAAGCCTGACATTCAGCTATTATGTTCCAATGCTGCTGGATGGAGAGCTTCAAAAGGACAGCAAGAAAAGAGTGCTTTGAACTAGAACGACACCGGAGCCCCTCTCTGGACAGGCGCCATGCCTTTCTTATGGTCAGTAATCGAGTGCGTGCGTGTGTGCGTGCGTGCGTGCGTGCGTGCGTGCGTGCGTGCTCATGTGAGTGATCCTTTGTACAAAATGACAGAGAAAGATGGAAAGAAATGAGGCGAACAGTAGGGGGTAACAGATCTTACATAACATGGACAGCTCCAGCCAACATGCCAATCATTGTACTACTACATGTGGCAGTGCTGGTGAATATGCTCTATAAGCCAAGTATAAATCCATTTATGTCTGTCTGTCTACTCTTTCCATTTATCCATCCAATATACAGTTGCTATACTGAAAGTATACTACCAACCGCTATTTATACTGGATATATACTGGGAAAAATATTGTATTTTTTGGGGAAGTTGCTCAAACTACTGGCCTCAACTGTTCATCCAGAAATGTTATTTCTGTTAAGAAATCGGGCAAAGATACAAATAAAGTTAGAGACATACACACAAACAAGAATGTATCTCCAAGGTCAATGTGGTCTTGATATAGAACCCATGTTATCTCAATTATCTTATTGAACCACTCCAGGATGAGAGTGGATGTTGTGAATCTTGTTCAGGCCAATCTTCAACTCCATGTAATTGGGCCTGTGCTGGTGTGTGTCTGCCCATGGATGTTTATGTGGCTGTATGTGTGGGAGTAATGCGCTGTGCTCACAGTGATAGGAAAGAATAATAGTCAGGGCTAGCTGTTGAAACAGGGCTAGGGTGTTATCAGATAAGGCAGATTGGAGTTGGAACCCCATGGCCAGACAATTCTCTGCTGATTATTATTTTACGGACACACACATGCACGCACGCAACTCCACTTGAAAACCTTAGTAATCTCCTCACCCCTAGCAATTTAAAAATAGGAATAATTAAATCTCTAGATTATATATATATATATATATATAAATATATAAATAAAATTACCATTTTGTCCCAGGTGAAATAATTGTATTGGCTGCATGGCACTCAGGAGGTTCTAAAGAACATGTTCCATTTACATAGATTAGGCACCACCTAAATGGAAAGAAAAGCAATGGGAGGGGATTCTTGATATGGGTGGTCCCAGTGGGAATCAAACCTCCATCAAACCTCCAAAGCGTCCCCCTGCTAGCGTTAACAACAGCCGTCACCCATTTAGTTATACAACACTGCACTACCACTGATGGGCTATGCTATTAAACAAACATCTGCTTTACATATCAGCACCAACACCAAAGCACAAAGCGCAAGTCAAGCTTTCATCATGGCGACTGGCTCCATCCGATGTACAATTACTGGACCACACAGTGTGGCATGGTTAATAGTGGTTGGATGCACAAGAGTGACTTTACTGCATGCTGCAAGACCTTGTGGGTGATACATGTGAACATCCACTGGAAAGTGGAATTTATATTTCACCATGATCCTGTAGTGTTCAGCTGATGTAGTTTACTTGACAGCCTCCTCCAAAATGTACTGTGAAACGGAGGATATCTTTTTGTGCAGAGGTACATGGTGAAAAGACCTTTGGGCAAGTAAGTGCCATCACGTTCAACAACAATTACATGGATTTGGTACTACGGATATTCCTGTGTGCAATTCAATCCATGTAGTTAATCTAAGGTGTGTCATGACGCTTAAACAGCATGTAACTTTTGTTTAAACCCTCAACTGTAGGTTTTTCTTACTGCAATATGAAGTCCTACCGATGATTGTATATAACAAGTATGTTTGTCCCATCATTAAATATTGAGGCAAGAACACTAAAGATGTGAAGGTTTAGAAGAAGTTTCATTGTTTTTAGGGTGAGCTCAGACTGACGAGCCCATTAGAGTACAATACCATGATTATAATGGAGTGACAATAGGTCCCTGTGTAATAATATTTGATCTGTGCATGTGCTCACAATCAAGCCATCACATGTAGAAGAAAAAGGACTCTTCCTCTCCTGCTGTGCTCTGTGGCTGGCCTCTCTTTCCATCTTCTAATTTGCTTCCTATAGCTTACCCCCCCCCCCCCATCTCATTTCCCCCTTTCCTGTCCTTCGCTCCACTCCCCCTCTAACCACACTCATCATGGAAAAACACACGACACCCAGCAGACGCAGCGAGCTGGAAATGACCCAAACAACGAAAACAACAATGGCAGGTGTGTTACAGGGATACAGGGTTTCAACAACAACAAAAAAGTTGTGAAACCCTATCTAACCGTGTGTCCACAAACACACCACCTCCTTACACACGCAGCGCGAGAAAGCAGCTTGCGGGCATACGGGATCATGCGATGTACACCGCCAGTCAAAATCTGGATTGTATTGAAAGACTGGCTGGTCTCGTGGTCACTGTTTAATAAGAATAAACACATAATATAAGAAAGGAAGAGGCATGTGAACTATACTGTATGTGTGAATATTTGTAACTATGTTATTAGAAATAGTTTAGATCATAGTACTACTACTACTATTATCTACTACTACACTAATATTGTCTAACACAGGCACCGGACTAAGAACAGCATGAGAAACAACATTTGACTGGCAATGTATGGTCACGTGAAATGTATGTCAGCAAGTGATGGAAGCCATAATAGTATTGCACAAACAAAATCATGCACACACAAAGCACTATGGGTTCATGACAGGTTAACCTGATGTAAATAAATAATAGAGTTTAGGTGTGGAGTTTCTGAGGTTTCAGTTATACAATGCAAAGGACTACTCAGCTGTGAAATGGCAGCACAATACCAACGATATGCTCTACAATCACTTGTGGGGCCGGCGAGGGAACACAGATCATTTTACATTGATCAGGATACAATTTCATTTGGGTCTGTGTTCCTTAAACTGTTTTTCTTTTTGGGAAAAAAAACCTCTAAATGTACAGTAATACAAGCATATGACATTGCACAAGCAGCAATAATTCTCATGTACCACTGTGATATTATCATTATACTAATTGATAATTGATTTATCTTAGGCTGGGAGTTTAAGAATCATGAACCGGTAAATAAAAGGATAAACTAGGATTGACATTAAAAATGTTTAGTAAGCAATTGTAAACTAATACAGTCTGTCAAATTCACCTTGCTCCGTGGGGGAGCTTCTGAGGGAGCACCCCTATGGCATTGAAGGGAGAGGTGTTTTTGTTTTGAATTTAGAAAGAGTTCTCAAGAATGACTCACTCTAACTGTAGAAAACATGTCGGTCTTCTTTTACAGTAACAAACCAACCACATGCACACACTTTTACAACAGTTTACAAGTAAGGAGAGGGATTACTGGCTCTGGAAAACAAGCAAGAAAAAAAAACACTATAAAATAGGGAAAATAAGCAAAATTATCTGCCAAAAGAACAGGAAAATTTCACTTGACAAGATTTTTGAAAACAAGTAAAAATAAAAAAACATCTGAAAAGCATTTAATGCCTTAATTAAAGATGTATAATTTTATTGAAGATTGTTAATCTTATTAAGTATTCATTTTTTGTAGATATATTGCCATCATGCCCCCCCCCTCCAGGGAAAGACCGGTTTGCTCTCAGGCTACCTCAACCCTCCCCTCTGTATTGAGTGCTCACTGCGTGTTCTCTACCGCTCTCCCAAGCCACACTCTGTTCTCCACCTCCAACCTCTCCAACCTCCACCTTGTTCCAGTCCACCTCTCCAAGGGGAACACCAAGAGTAGTGCATTAGATCATAGTGTGTGATCTAATGTGTGTGTGGTTTAGGAAGGAAGAGGAAGGGTGGTGTCCTATAGAAACTCTACAGAGCTACGGATGCAGGTCAGGTCCGCCAGGACAGACGTCACGTAACAAGTTGACACATTAACACACCTTAATGGCAGCAGAGCTGCTGCTGATAATGGGGAAAGCCTATACCATACAGTACATTAGAAGGCATAGCAAGCGATTGCATGCTACTGTTATATTAGCCAAATATCTCCTTGCGGGACTCTAGCCTAGCTTAACGTTCTGTGTGTGCTGAAGATACAATACAGTAGTACTACACAGCCCTGGCTCCGTAAACAGGAACATAAACATAGTGGTGCGGCCCGCACACAAAAACAACAACAACACCCTAGCCCTCGCAATGCATTTCCAATGTGTGGGACAAAGCTTGTGAGGGAGAAGGCTATGGCATTGAAGGGAGAGGTGTTCTTGTTTTGATTGAGTTCAAATACGAACAAGATTTCCCCAGCATTACATACAATACCTTTACACAGAGAGAGAGAGAGAGCAGAGGAGAGGGGAATAAAGAGGAAGACAGCTACAGACGCAGAAGTAGGCAAGGAGAAGAGCAGGAGAGACAGACCAGTATGGTTGGGGTTTCCACTATGGGAACAGAGCAAGTGTGCAGGTCCCAGCTGAGGTTGTGTCCCTGCTCTTGTTTTGATAAACCCCTGAGGCTCCGGGTAACTAAACAATCAGGCATGTACTCACAACAATACACGGTCCTGATAGCAAAGCACACAGAACCCTGAAGAGCTTGTCGTGCCTTTCGCCATCACATTAACTCTCCCCCCCAGCTCCGTTCATTAGCCACTTAGTCACTCTCGAGAACGCTTGCTAATTTCGAGCTCAAATCAAAACCCCACGTCGCCGCCTCACACATTGAAATGCATTGTGATGCAAAGCGTAGTACTCTGGTAGTTCTATGGATTTGTAGTTGTGACCAGTGTTCGCCATTTTGTTTGTGTTCCTACATACAGATCTGGGGCGATGTAGAAGTACCGGACCATTTTAACACGCTCAAAGAACGGTAAGATAGCGCAATGCGAGGAGATATTTGCTGAATATGACAAAACGTGCATTATCTTACAATGAGCTTTTAATAATTACATGGGCCACATCACACTATTAAACAACACTGTTCCGCTTATAGGCGTGCCAAGCTCATGTGACACTGGCACACGTATATTGTTAGCATTCTCATAGTTATTCTGACTATTTTGCAAATAATGTATACTGAAATTACTCAGGTGTTATAGCACCTTCCGGAATAATGGTTATTGCCGCATGTCACTCTGTCACTCCACCTTTAACTCAGTCTATTCCATCTGATTTTCAACCTCAATTCAGTTGGGGAAAGTAGAGTATATGCTTTCTCTGAACCCCCCAGCCTCTCTCTCTCTCTGAGTCATAAAAGCCAGCTAGAACAACACAGTGTCTCTCGGCTGGGTGTGGTGGCCTACAGGGGAGCAGCTGTTGTTCCTCCAGGGACGGCCTATATGCTGGCTCTCTTCCCTGGAACAGCTTCCCCTGGCCCGACTCCCTCCCCTTATCTGGTTCCTGAACGATTAGCCCGTCGCCCTGAGCTCTCTCTCTGACTCGCTTCTTCTCTCTCTCTCCCTCCCTCCCTCCCTGGCCATATCAAGGAAGCTGCTGAAGCCTCTATAAAACTGTTTTCACATTAAAAGTGTGTTTGTGTGTTTGTCACATGCGGGTCGAGTGACTGAATAATATGTTCCCGTAAACACGTGTACACACATGGAAGTGTCACATGTGTGGTATTTTATGGCAAAACAACTGTTCTGCTCAGATACTATATGTGTACAGTATACAGAACACATTGTATGCAGTGTAAACATGTAAAGTATACACTACATATGGAAATACCCTGATCAAAACGTGAAGTTTGAAAAAAGTATAATGATAACACAGTGATAATATTTTACACACTTTAATTACCAGGAATATAATTTCTATAAGACTACACATTTATACAATATATTAATATACAATATAAATATCAAACTTTAAAACTTTAATAGTTTGACAAACTAGTGTAATGCACACAAAAAGAAGCTTCAATTAAAATGAAATCACTTCTCATAAGGTGTGTGTGCGTGCGTGTGTGTACAGTACCGGCATTAACTGTACTTAATGAAGTGTTGTGAGCATGAAATTACCAAATGGCAATAACAGATCAACTTCAGCTGAAGTGTGTGTGCATGTGTGCGCGTGTGTGTGCGCACCCGTTGCCAGTGGTGACTACATTTTATTAGACCTGTGAGTCAAAGCCAACTTTAGTGTGGTCAGAGGAGCAATCAAGCCATAGTGGCGCGCGCACGCACGCATACACACACGCACACACACACACGCACGCACGCACGCACGCACGCACGCACACACGCACACACGCACACACACACGCACCCTTCAAGAGACAGGAGAAGAAAGAAAAACTGTAATTATGGAGAAACAGCCCCATCCTGCTCCTTCATATGCTTCAGTTCAAAAGACAAGCCCTAGTTTTCAAGTTTCGAGTTCAAACTATGCCACATACACACACAGTCAGGCTTTGTGTCAGTGTCTACTGTAGCAAACCACAGACAAGGCAATCTTTTGATCTACTGTCAGTGTTTACACCATCAATCACTCTTTCATAAACTAAAAAACAATATTCACTCAGTGAAATCTATTTTTTACAAGTGTGAGGAAGATTGTATGTCCCTCTCGGGGAATCAAACCCCGACCTCCCACGCCAGCCGCTCTACAAGGCAGGCTAAAACCCATGGGCTCTACCCTGTTTCTCCATAGCGTCCTATGAGGTGTCAGGTAGTGAGGATTCATTTCACTGCACAGCTACCTGCTGGCCAACGTTACAGTTGCAACCTTCTAACATACAGTACTCTACATTTTGCACAACAACACTCCTGTAATAAATAATTCCACCTTATTATTAAAATGAACAAAATGGTAATTTAATGTGAATCACTCACACACACACGCACGCACGCACGCATGCATGCACGCACCCGGCCATGTAAACAAAGGAGCTCATATTACAACACACAGAGGGAACGTGATGTCATTCTCTGCTCAAGACATAATTACTCCACCATATCTTTATCCATCCATCCTCATCCACTTATCCGTAGTCGGGTCATGGGGGCAGCAGCTCCAGCAGGGGACCCCAAACTTCTCTTTCCCGAGCCACATTAACCAGATCTGACTGGGGGATCCAGAGGCGTTCCCAGGCCAGTGTGGAGATATAATCTCTCCACCTAGTCCTGGGTCTTCCTCGCCTGAAAGTGTTCCACTGCCTAATTACCTCCTCAGTTGAGGGCACAACAGCGTCCCATCCTTATTGTACACAGTTTGGATGGTTCCCCGTTTCCTCCTCCTGATGGTTTTCCAGAAACACCTTGGTGCTGACCAAACAACCTTCTCCATGTCTTCTCCGATCTTCTACCACATTCGCTGTTTTGCCTCTGCAGAGGCTGCTGCTCTTCGGGCCCGCCGGTACCCTGCAACTGCCTCCGGAGTCCTCTGGAAAGGCCTCCTCCTTCAGTCGGACGGCTTCCCTGACCACCGGTGTCCACCACAATGATCGAGGGTTACCGCCCCTTGAGGCACCTAAGATCTTGAGACCACAGCTCTCCACTGCAGCTTCAGCAATGGAGACATTGCCCACTCAGGTTCAATGTCCCCAACCTCCAAAGGAATGCCAGAGAAACTCTGCCCGAGGTGTGAGTTGAGGATCTCACAAGTACGGGCCTTCTCCAGACGTTCCCAGTTCAACCAGACTACCTGTTTGGGCTTACCATGTCTGTCCAAAGTCTTCTTCCACCCTGTGACAACAGTCACGAGTGGTGGGCCCATAGGATGAAGAGGAGGATAGTGCCACATTGCTTGTTCGGACTGTGCCCGGCTGGGCTCCGTGGCAAACCCAGCCACCAGGCGCTCACCCTGAAATCCTACTTGTCGGCCCTAAAGCATGTACTGATAACTAAACTGCTACTGGAATATGCACTTCCTCCACCAGATTAGCATGGCGCTATACGCAACAAAAAGGATAAGGTTTTAATTTATTTTATTTTTCTATCATCTGATTCCTTTAACTTTTCCTTAAAATTTTCATTAACGTGTCATTTCAGTATAATGTTTTGTATATTTATTGTATTCTTTATGCACCAGTTTTAAAATGTTCTTTGCTTTTTTAATCTGATTCCTCAAACTATTTTTATTAATGTTTTTCTAGTGTATAGTATTACCTCTCTGTAAAGCACTTTGAACTGCAATTATGTATGAAAAGGGCTATATAAAGATATTATTATTATTATTATACTACACCTTTAACAGTACTGAAATAAAAAGATATGTGAAACAGCAGTATATAAACATCTTCACAATCACACGTATATTCACTGAACTAGTGAATCGAACAAGAGAAACTAAATGTGAGCCCTACTATATATGAAACTAAACTTCATAAACAGCAATGGTTGTGAGCTCTGAGTAGTAATGTGTGACTGTTCTTTGAGGGAGAAACAGGATGGAACACAGCCACAGGCTTTAGCACTGCACACTAGTTATTTGTAAAACCCTGAGGGTTACTGATACACATACAGTATATGTTTGTGAAACATTGCGGGACCAGCATCACTCACAAACAATACAACTTAACCATTCTCAATTAGGAGGTGAAATGATGGAAATAGTTTGGGAAATACCCTGTCACACTCTTGTTACATGTGGTCCTTTTGATTTAAACAAAGCTAAATCTAGGACTAACCCACGTTGCTTTTAATGGGAAAAGTACGTCAGTGGATATGCTTACTTGCCTGTGTGTAAGTGTGTGTGTGTGTGTGTGTGTGTGTGTGCGCACGCGTGCGTGTCTATGCACATGTTTGTTCCAGCATGTCTGTACTTGCATGCTTTCTTGTATGTTTCAGAAAGAAAGACAAAGAGGGAAACTGGATTCCAATCCTAAGGCAAATGCAATCTCTGTGTGTGTGTATTTGAATTTGAGGCTTTATGTTATCTCTCTACTCCATGTGCAAGGCAGGACAGTATCAGGGAATAGATAAGAGCTGGAACTGTGGTCAGATGTACAATGTTTGCGCGCGTGTTTGCGTGTGCGTGCGTGCGTGCGTGCGTGCGTGCATGCTTAGGCCAACAGGCAGATTACCTGCCACCAAGCACGCCAGTATTCCGCTATGGCAGATTCAAATCATGCACAACACGCACACCAACGTAAAGATACACTGTGTGTGAATAAGCAGACCCACAAGCTCTTATCCTTCTTGGCAAAGCAAGGAGAAGTGCAATAGTTCTTTGTATCAAATATTAGCCTATAACAGGCATAGTGTCAACACAATCGACTTGCAAACATGTCGGAATTGTGTAAATACATTGGCCTCCAACCCAAAATTATGCAAATACCTGCAAAAGGTGTGCATGTGTATGCTGTGTTAGGTATATTATATGTATACATGCATGCACAGAACATGTTCTAAAAATGTAATTCTCGAATAGGTGACCTTTAACGCTACATAAAGATGGGGGAGAGGGGGCCGGTTTGATCTAAGTCTGTCTGTCTGTCCATCCATACCTAATACCAGCTGGCAGAATGGAAGACTACATCTGGACTAGCTGGCGCCGGGGAATAAAGGACACGTTCAGAAGCAGCCCGGTGTACACTGTGAAGCTAACGCTAACTACTGTACAGTATGTGAGCCCTACTTACATGTCCCATCTCATAGAAATCATGTTTGCTCCAGCTGTGTTGTCAGTTACACTGTCTGTTAAAACAATTTAAAAAAAACATAGTGAATAAACTGCAAGGAAGATTTGGGTCCTGTGTCATCATTTCTGCGTTATGTCTGACGTATCCTGCCATAGGATGCATGTAAAAAATAAAGTGCGACAGCAATTCAAATGGGACGTTCAGCTCCCAAGAGAGGAAAGTCTCTCCAAAATAAGATTAGGACAATTGAATGATTCGGGGCCTGTAAATAAGAAAATAAAAATAACTGCCCAGTGATGGATAATTCTGTCGAGGCCCCTTTGGCCTCCGTACACACGCCAGCTGTCGTGGATGCCACCCAAGTCCACCTCCTAACAGACCATTGCCCTGTATAGGAGTGCACATATAGTACACAGCCCACCAAAGTAGCGCTGCTGTAGCTGACTGAATTATGTGCTTGCCTGGGCACGTTCCGGTCATGTCACCCGCTACACTTCACACCCTTTCATCTCTCAATTATGAAGCCTTCATATGGACGGGATATGTGATCCGTAAATGCTTTAGTACAGTGTAAGTGTAAGGAGTGAACTGTGTACAATGACGCAACGTAAAAAATAAAGAATAAAGCATTATTGCTATGATGAAATGAACACAGGCAGCATATTGCTAGTAAGTGTGCGATATATTTAAACATCACTGTATGTTGAAAATTGAATCATGTAGACTCTTCTTCATATTTTAAGGTGTTTCTATTCAAAGTCGTTTGCTGAAGCTAATTTAAAACTAGTGTAACAAGCAGAGGAACATCTCCTGTTGCTATCCCCCATATAGGGCTAGTTGCTTCAGCAAGAGAAAGAGGCACAGTGGCAGAGTTGAGCCCCCTGACGTTAGCCCAGAATGCATTCACTTATATACTGTGCAATATACTTATTTCCATCCATAGCTTACACACTTGTGTCAAAGACAAAACACCAACTCTAACACGAACACTAACTAACTAAATGTTTTCCCCGGGACAGAGAGCACTTTTTTTTTTCTTACATTTTCCTAAAACATCTTTGGAATTTCTGTATTGTTTAATTACCATACTGTGATTAGAGCTTTACAAATCACAATATTTGATATAACACTACAAGTTCTCTCTTCCTTGAATCAATTATGGATGACAGCAAAGGGTGGGAACTTTTTACTTTTGGGGAAACCTCAACATGCCATAACAATTTCATTAAGAAATGAAAACCATAACCTAGCTAGGCCTGACAGTTTAGGACATTTTGTTTCCTTTATCACCAACTGTAATCTTGCTGTAAACTGTTCCAAATATATTATCTAGCCAGTGTTTACGTAACAATCTTTTTTGTCCTATTTGTGTACTTATTTTTGTAATTTACCTTAATTTGAGTCTGCTTGGCTGGCCAGTGTTCATTCTGCCAAACACTACACCATGGCTCACATAACAAAAAAGACTGCACATACAGTACAGTATTCAGATGCCTGTCTTTATACAGTTTCTATAAATGGTTAAAGAAAAGTAGTCTGTAGTGAGACCTTGCTATTATCATCTGAACAGCTCAACTGAACACTGATAAACAAGAATAAACATGGTTTTATTACACTGTTGATATGCAAATGGCCAGGAATGGGAAAACTACTTTTCAAACATGCAAGAGTGGGTCAGAGAGGAAGAAAGAGAGAGAAAGAGAGAGATTCACTAAAGAAGCATCGGTTTGACAAGCCTGTGACATAGCATCACTGCATTGCAAACACTATAATTAGTAGAGCCATACAAGTATAGCTCACATACATACATACATACAGTATACATAAACAAATGTATGCTTAGGAACAATGAACACACACACAGTATGCTAATGTAAAGTAGAGCTACACAGTAATAGCATTTTCCCCTGCGGAGCCTGTGTCCATCTGGTAATAATTGCAGTATGTAGCAACCGTAGCTAGCAACCGTAGCTGTGTTTAGACACAGCCCTGACACGGGGCAGCCCTCTGACGCTGACAAATGTGGTGTAAGTGTGTGCGCACTAGAGCGTGCATGTAGGGTTATGCCTTTACGTAGCACCAGGGAGAGCCAAGTGCAGGTGCCACTTGAAGCAGCAGTGGTGAGTAGCCTGTAATGGTGCACAATGTCATCCTACTGCTGAATTTACCGCTAACGTCATCAGTACTGGATTTGAGAAGGAATAGTAGGGATTTACTGGTAGTCTTCATCAACAGTAAAACCATTTCTCCATAGCACTCCTTAAGGTGTAGGTCTAGAATGTATTATTTGTAATAATTAGGTGACCACATAACAATTAGACATAAACTCTACCCTAATGAACTTAAACATCACTTAAACATCACGTGTCTGTCTCCCAGGAACATTTAGCGATATTTCGGGAAATGTTCAGCTCTTCAACATTTATCGTGACATAAAAATCATAGTCACACAGTACCACATTTTCATGCTTTTTCTAAAGAAGAAATCTATATATGCTTATTCATACAGTAAAAACACGTTAGTTTGTGGAGCAATGTATCACCTATTGAGGTAATACAATTATTTTACAATGGGGTTCCTACTGTAGATGTAACATTCCCTGAGACATTACAGCAGGGCCCATCAACCTCAGACAGCAGCGGTTGATACATGACAGGGAATCAGGGAATAGTTAGAACCAAATACAGTGTCCCATAGAACTGGTCATTGGTGTCATCATTACTCTCAGCAGTCGGCAGCACTTTAGAGTCTACATTGAGTCTACAAGTGAATAGGATCACAGGACATAAAGCAAGTTATAGCTTACATGTAGCAAAATTCATACTTTACCAATTTAGCAATCCAATTTTTTTTTTTTATTAAAGTAAAGTTGGTAGGTCTATCTCATTTATCTGTGGTGACAGCCAAGCAGTGCAACATAAAGACACTTCTCTCCAATGTCCAACAGGGGGCTACGATGGTTAGAGTGTCGGCTGTATCCGTGAACTTGACAAAGCAGCTGGACCAGGATCTGGTTATAGGCTACTTGCAGGTGGTTTCGTAGCCTATCTAATGCTAGTCCGTGGACAGCAGCAGTAGGCTTACACCGCAGCCGTTTATTTGAAATGGTGTTTAATGGAAAGAGCACATGATTTGAAGATGTGACAGCTAAAAAGGTAATATGTATAGTCGGCTATTGTAAGATAAAACACTTGTCAAATTCAACAAATACCTCCTCGCATTTCAAAAATGTATCTGTTCCAGTTCTACAAATAGAAACACAAAGCAGTGAGCACTGCTCTCTACAACAACGCCGCTTTGCTTCAAAATGTTTTTCAATGTGCGGTGTGGGGCGGGCAGATAGATTTTGATTTGTCCTGAGTTGGCAAGCCTTCTTGAGAACCTGCCCCTGCATTTAATTGTTTCTTTAAAAAAATGTTGCGGAAGTGATCATTTGTACAAAAATACAGGTGTGATTTCAAACTAAATGCTACAACAAATGTGCTCATTCACACACAACTGTCTAATTCTAATGAAGTTAATGGCATAGAGGAGTGAAGGACATTACAGGAAGTGCATGACGTGCACCGAGCCAGAAAAGGGCAAAGGACACAAGTGACATATTGTAGTAGTTCACCCACCCGGCACTCTCTTGTGACTTACTGGCACAGCCGCATATCATAGGAAGAAATGGAGCTCTGCAAAAAAAATACAAAATAAAGCTTTTGTATTACAAGAGTTTCACATCCTGTTTGGGGCATTTACGGTCAGGCCGATGAGCACTATTCAGGTGCCGTTTAGAAAACTCCAGGCGGGCTGTCATGTGCCTTTTACTGAGGAGTGGCTTCCGTCTGGCCACTCTACCATACAGGTCTGATTGGTGGAGTGCTGCAGAAATGGTTGTCCTTCTGGAAGGTTCTCCTCTCCACGGAGCAATACTGGAGCTCTGTCAGAGTGACCATAGTGACCATAGGGTTCTTGGTCACCTCCCTGACTAAAGCCCTTCCCCCCCGATCGATCAGTTTGGCTGGGCAGCCAGCTCTAGGAAGTCCTGGTGGTGCCAAACGTCTTCCATTTACGGATGATGGAGGCCACTGTGCTCATTGGGACCTTCAATGCTGCACAGATCTTTCTGTAGCCTTACCCAGATTTGTGCCTTGATACAACTGTCTCAGAGGTCTACAGACAATTCCTTGGACTTCATGGCTTGGTGGGTGCTCTGACATACACTGGCAAATGTGGTACCTTATATAGACAGGTGTGTGCCTTTCCAAATCATGTCCAATAAATTGAATTTCCTACAGGTGGACTCCAATCAAGTTGTAGAAACATCTCAAGAATGATCAGTGGAAACAGGATGTGCCTGAGCTCCATTTTGAGTATCATGGCAAAGGCTGTGAATACTTATGTACATGTGTGAAGTTTTGTATTTTTAATACATTTGCAAAAAAATTTCAAACAAACGTTTTTCATTTAGTTATTGTGTGTAGAATTTTGAGGAACAATAAACATTTCTTTTTAAATCAATTTTGGAATAAGGCTGTAACAAAGGCTATAACAAAATATGGAAAAAGTGCAGTGCTGTAAATACTTTCCGGATGCACTCTATGTATATATGTGAGTGGCTGTAGAGGAGATATATATATACACACATATACATATATATATATATATATATATATATATACATATACATATATATACATATACACACACACACTCACCTAAAGGATTATTAGGAACACCTGTTCAATTTCTCATTAATACAATTATCTAATCAACAATCACATGGCAGTTGCTTCAATGCATTTAGGGGTGTGGTCCTGGT
>JAODTR010000020.1:961918-980481 GCA_025399935.1 Amblyopsis rosae
ACGTCTCGGGATCCCCCAGTCAGAGCTTGCTGATGTTGCTCGGGAAAGGGACGTTTGGGGTCCCTTGCTGAAGCTGCCGCCCCCGCGACCCGACTCCGGATAAGCGGGAGAAGATGGATGGATGGATGGATGGTAGTGTGTGTGTGTGTGTGTGTGTGTGTGTGTGTTTTATCTCTAAGCTTCCCATGTCATTCGCACAGTTTGCTTCTCCCAAGAGCCAGTCTCTTCTTATCCTATTAAGACAACTGCCAAAACTAGCATCATACAAATACACACGCACACGCACACAGATAAATGCACAAAACACGAAACACAAGCACTTGCGGAGGTGGAGTCTAAATCAATACATAAACTAAAAAACAGCATAATAAAATAGATGTATAACCTCCACCAGCGTTGACTACCTATTGTGGGCTTCAAATGGGCTGAAGGGAAGCAACAGGGCTCAACTTGGGGCCCAGTAAAGGTCTATTCTTCCTGGAAATCAGCCCTCGCTCATGGATCTGAATGCAGCCGTCACTAATCTGCCAGAGCTGTGGGAGCCCGCTCAATATTCACGTGCTGTGCCATCCAAGGCCCGGCACGAATGCTAATGCTATTACACATGCTACCAGACCTGTAATACAGTATGCCAAAGCTAACACGGTGCTAATGCTAACAGGTTGCTGCCGTATATACTCTTCCTCACATCATTTGGTCACTCAAGCGGTTTTCATGCCTGGTTTCTTGTCTGTCGCATGTATTTCAGCTGTATTTCATCATTTAGATATATATTGTACCATACACAGATATACACACTTCCCATCAGCATTATTGTAATAGGTATGTTGAGAACATACTATTTTAAGGCAGGCCTAACCATAACCCTAATTTAACCCATTTAACATAATGTTTGTTATTATTCATACTTATTATTATCATCATCGTCATTATTATTGCTGTTGTGTTTTGGACTGCATTGGTGAAATAGAGCAGAGTGATACCTATGGATTATAAAGTATACACCCAGCAGGCCTACAGTACAGTACCTACTGTAACATAAGTTACAAGCAAATTCAAACTTAACATAGAATGGCATATTGGCATAATGACAGCCTATCATAATAAAGAGCATAACCTTGGCATGGCTGTTTTCACAGACCAGTCAGTTTGATAACTGACTGGACTCAGGTTTTTAAAAGAAAATACACTATAACATGTTTATTGAGCTGAAAACGAAATAATAGTACTGAACTGTGATGAGACAACAATGACAATGCACACAATTCATTTTAATTCACTTTTATTTCTGTTTAAAAACACAGAAGGTCCTTTCTAACACACTGTACTATAAGAATGCTGGTACATCATGAAATGTATTAGTTAATGTACTTGTTACTGTAATGGTATTCTCAGCCTCTTCCATCCTTTAGCATTTCGTCACATAAGCAACTCTGTGTTGAACATCTGATACATATAACGTTGTAGGCTCGACAGACTTTTCAGAAGTGAGGATGTCGATATTTATTGGCTTGTTAGCATTGTCGCTCAAGAAGTCTGTATCTGTAATTCAAGTGCAACAATAGTGCAGTGCTTTATTTACTAATTTCAGTAATAGTAGTCTATACTTATATAACAGATCTACAATAACTGAAAACAGCCAGAGTCATGTTTGTAAGTTTCTCAAAACATTCCTCTGTATAAATGGAATCTCCGACTTTGTCATTGAATTGGTCAATGACAGTGGCCAGTGGGTGTTATTTTCCCCTTCTCAGCAGGTGTAGTGCCCTTAACCACAGATGCCCTTGACCTCTAAAGTCATATTATTAATTGAAGTTCTAATAAGATATTTAGTTAATGCACATTTTGTCACATTCACCAAATATATGTGCTGAAAAAAAAGCCCTGTAAATTAAAACTGTACTATACTATCATAGCCTTCTCAATGAGTTTCCAATATGTGTGTGGCTGAGGGAGCACATTTTGGCATTAAGAGTATTTTGAGTTTGAATTGTTCTCAAGAATGACGTAACTATATACCTTTACAGTAAATGGAAATCATATAACGGTTCCAGTGCAGAATAATATGTTACATTTATTGATGAGACTATACTGGCATTTTCCTTAAGCTGTCTCTATGATGAAGAAAATAAAATTGTAGAGGCAGAACTTGCTAAAACAATGATTTTAACCAGGTTATCATTAACATAGAGATCTATTTAACTAGTGAAATACTGCCCTCCGGTGGAGTAACATAACCACAGAAAACGCCAACTTACTGAAGGTAAATACTTTGCTTCAGGCCATGCATGGTAGATTTAGCTCTGTGTGCTGCGTGTGTCAGCCTCCACAGCAATATGCCGTTGCTGACACGCCCACGTAAGAGACCAAAGCATTTCTGATGATCTTTCTATCATTATAAAATGTTTGATTGTGACTTGGCCAACATGCTAAAACCAAGCTGGGGAAATAGGGTAACTTAGCAACAGCCCAGCCTTTGCAACATGCCTCCATTCTGCCAGTGGAAATAGCAACATGCAGGGCTATGAAGCAGAACCTACAGTATTAAAGGTCATTGTGTAATAGTGCCTGAGAACCCCAAATGACTTATCCAATGCATTTAGCAAATGTAGCTTTTTATAAATAGGGTCAGAGAATGTAATACCAATGATACCTGTAGGGGGCGTGGAGAAGAGGCCTATAGGAGCATGCAAGGCCTACGAGTTGCATTTTGATGGAGTGAAGAAAGAGAACACAGTTAATGAAGCATACAGTACACACAACTTGTGCAGGGAGCAGAGCCAATCAGGATAGGACACGTTGCATGGACTACAGCATGCCCATTCTGGGTCATGCTGCTTTGGGACATTTATTAATTGCTTTATTGTTTGTAATAAATATTGTGTTTTTCACTTACTCTCCTGTCAGGAGTGTGGTAAATGGGACAGTCAAGCAGCAAGAGTACATCATCATCACATTCATCACTACTGGTAAAATCTTCCTCGTATTATCACCATAATCATAGCCTTCATAACCATAATATTTCCTCAAGCAAATAATTTACATCACATTATTTTTACTTACTTTTTGAGACCACAAACATTCTGTCAACAGCTCAAGGGTACGGGAAGGTTAACAATCAGAGAAGCTTGACGTTTTGCATAGTAGTAAATGAACAATGACATTGGACTTCTTTATTTACAATTATTGTAGATAAAAAATAAAATATATTAAAAACAAGATGAATAAACACTTAATCACTTACCCATAATTGGCTAAGAATGCCGTTATGTTGGCATTTTCGCTTTTTCTTTGATCCAAAAAAAGGCATGCTGCTAAATACAGTACATCGAGGCAGGTGAGATTATATTGCAAGAAATATTATTGATATCATTAATCCAGTATCGCAATCATCATCATCCTCCTCCTCTCTTCCCCTTCTCATTATTATTATTATAGTTATTATTAATATTATTACTATTACCACCGGTATCGCCTTTGTGGTCACTAACCTCAAGATACCTATTGGTCATTAGAACACATGTTGCCATTTGGATGTGATGGAGTTTGATGGTGCATCTGACAGGCGCTGCTGCGGTGGGTTTTTGTAGACAACTGCCTTAGCTGCCTGACCAGGGGTACGTGATGACTGGTTAAGAAGAGTTCCTGCATTAGAGCACCCCACGCGGTGTTCCTGTCCTGGCCGCTATGGACTCGAAGCTCTACATGTACAAAGACCACTGTGCAACTCTTCTTAAAGCTGAACGTTCCCCAATGTAAAAATGGTTTTAGAGTAACTCTTTTTTTCCACTTTTCTTTTTCCCTTTTTTTAAGAGAAAGAAAATACAAACATAAAAAAAGACCTTAAAATGCAGACCATATTTCAAATTAAATAAAATATTTTATTATTATGGTCCGTGTGGCTGTTTCAACAGGCCTGAGCTGACTGATAAAGCTTGTTCACCCACTCTGGATGGACAGAATCACTGGCATATGACAGCAGGAGGAGTCTATAAGAACAGATGGAATTTCTTGGATAAGTGATTGTATATATATTACTGTGTTTAGTTTAGTAGTATATATGATTTCTTAAAAGTAGACAAATCCTTAATTGGATAATGTTCCTATCATATATGCTTGCCAATATATCCAAATAAATGTAGAAGTAACAACCAAATGACAGGGTTATTTAGGGCAGTGGCCCTGATTTAGAAGGCAGGATTCCCTGCATGACCACAAGATAAATATTTGGGGTCATGAGTTAATTTCAACAATTATAAATAATATTTTTATAATGTGTTTGTTTTCTTTTTTATATATAATTTATCTGATTTTATTGTCATAATTACAATGTGCATATATGTAAAGGTGTTAATGATTGTTTATATTTGTTGTATGTACTTATAATTGTTATACTATTAAAAAGAGGCTTCATAGAACCACTTATGTTGTTTTTCTTATTTTTTTTAAAGGTGTGTGTGTGTGGGGGGGGGGACTGGGGGAAACTGGTTTAGGAGCCATGTCTTTCGGGGTGTAAAGATTGCACAAATGTTCCCGCTTTAGATACTTCTTTCTGGTAACATTTGGTTGGTCAAAGCACAATAAATAGTTTACTAGTTAGTACAGCTGAGATGAGTACTGTATATTCTGTGACGGCAGGAAGACAAGCTTTGTTAAAACACACATAGCACATCTACAATTACACCACATAGTTTTTCATTCATAACCAGATAGTGCAGAAAAGGATAATCTTTTTTTTATATGTAGAAAAATGTCAAAGCAACATTCATTTTATGTTGTTGTCATTTTTTACTATTTTTTCAGTTTTTTGTAGTTTTTTTTTAGATGTTCAAAATGCTGACAGTTTTTTGGGGCTGTGTGTTTCCCTCTTTTAGAGGAAGAAAAAAAAAAGTACAACCCAAAATATAATAGTAATTAACACAATATATCACAAAATGTTAGATTTTCATACAGATAAGCCAATATAACTTATTTTGTAAATTTCTAAAATGACTTGATCGCAGCCTGATGGTCAAACAACTTAAAATAGCAAGTCTGTTGAACAACCAATGTATCTAGGATTGTTCACATGAAGGTCCTGATATCTGCCCTTGACTCAAGCCCTGACCTCAGCCCATACCTAAAGCAAAAAAAAAAAACAACATACAAATATATAGCAATATAGTGAATGATAAAAATAATGGAAATTATCCCCCACTGTCTTGATAAGAAGGCCCCCATTTGGAAAACCAAACGCAGAGCGCTCTGAATTGATCTCAATTGTAAAGAATAATACTAAGATGCCATGTTAACTAAGCCTTGATACCATACTGCTCTCGCAGGCTCCAGTTTGACTCTGCCATGAGGTAACAGCCTGGAACCCCTCCATTCACATGCGTTTGTAGTAACAGCGACTTTAATACATTTCAATCAAACTTCCTTACAAACGATTGGACTGTTTCATAGCCTACCTATCTCACCTAATCAGAATGTGTAATATCAGCAAACAGGTTTTAGTAATGTAAACAAATAGAATTTATTAACAGATTTTAGGCAAAATGTCTGTTGATAACACTTGTCATCTTTTGTAAGAGAGATATTTGTCTAAAGGGTACTTTCTCTAACACATTATATTTAGATGGGTAGAAACTGTAAGGAAATGTGTCCAAAATGAAGTGCAGCCACTTCTCCACAGAGAAAAGCTAATGTCTGTTCTTATTTTAATTGCTGGCTACAAACATTTTTGAACTAGATACTTGTGGCACTGTCAATCTGGAGCTTGTGAGATCAGGATGATATCACGTGGCTAACTTTATGTATCCCATTATATTTTGGTTTGTTAATTCTCTAAAAAGATCTACAATAATTTGACAAACTAGCAGGCAATTTCCAGCACATATTTTGCAGTAAAAACATCAATGGAGCTCTATTCAAACTTAATGTGAGCTTTCACCTCCTTTCTACAACCAGGAAGTATGTCTCTACGGGGGTTGTAAACAAATTACATTCTCTTTAAGACATAAATAAGTATTTTAAACCTTTGAAGCAGGAACAAGGCAACATGCCAACAAACAAGATAAACTCTTTCTAAATATATATATATATATATATATATATATATATATATATATATATAATATATTTGTATTATATATAATGTTTTTTTTTCCATAAATCCTATCATCATCATCATTTTAACAGGTTCCTCTCTTCTGACAGGTGCAAAGCCACTGTGCAAGTTGAGCCCTACAACCTCAATAGACAGTTCCTTTATGGATGAAACAAATCTTTACAGTTGGATACATGAACATGCCACACAGAAGGACCTCATGGGCCAGGAACTGTCCTTGAAATAGCAGTCCAACATAGTGCCTAGCCCGGCCAAATCAAATAATTCCAATGAAATAAAAACCCTTTCAAATTAAATCTTGGGTAATGTACATTCATGCAGGATCAATAATAACCATAATCATAATAATCATAATCATAATAATAATGTTGTTAATCTATTATTAAGATAGTCAAGAGTTATTGTTGGAGGAGGGGGAGTTTAAAAGTATTTCCTGCTTTTCGATTAACTCCTCAGGAACTCCTTCCTCCTTTCATTCTCCTCGACATAGTTCAAAAACATGTCCATTCGGTGGTGCGCGCACGCACGCACACACACACACAAGCATACTCATACTTGTATCGGCCACCACCTTCATCTCACCTATATGCACACACACACACACACAGACAGACACACACGCGCACACACACACACACACACACGCAACCACATGCACCAAATGTGCTTCGTGGCTTGGCTCTGCGCTCTACTGATTGTATACAGTATTTTTTTCACCTTGTCACATTTCTTCTGATTCTCTACAGCAAGAGGAGTGTGGACCTTGAACGTCACGGTTCGGGGAGTTGGGGTGACATCTGCACACTTGCCGCAGAGCCCCTCGTCGCTCGGTAGATGGGAGGCCTGAAAGATGTCGACGGGAAAGTAGTCGACACAAAACAAGGTTCGCGGCTTTCAAAGAGAGGAGTCCGGCGTTCCAGTTATACAGGTTGGCGGGAGAGAGGTAATCACCCCAGACGCCCCATCTCGAGCTCAGAGGGACACGGTAATGGGGAAGGGGTTGGAGACCATGGGGCTGTGGTTAGAGGCTGGTCTCCAAGCTGTGCAGAGGGCTGGCGTGGCTGGAGGAGGAGGCAGATTTACTGGTGTCGACGGTCAGGTTGATGCCGATGTCGATGGCGTTGTTGTTCTTGTTGGGAGACGTGGGCTGGCTCGAGAGCTTCCTCCTCCGCCGGGCCGACTCCTCGCCCGTGTCGTCGATGAGGGGGATGTTGGGGGTGGAGTCTTCTATCCTAAATTCGGGGTGCGTCATAAAGTTGTGGATGGACGTTCTGGAGTCGGGTTTTTCCAGGCCTTCGTAGAGGGAGCTGCGGAATGCGTTCACAACACGGATCTGCATTTACAGGGGAGAGAGGGCAGATACAACGGTAAAAGGGGATGTCGGAGGTGACATGGAAGGGCAGGAGGGACCCTTGGAAGGAGGAATATGGGGAGGGGGGGGAGAGAGAAGGGAAGAGAGAGAAATAGACTTAGAATGGGAAGGGAGGAACCTCACAGTGAGGAGAGCAACAGGGTTTGAGAAAAGAGGAGGAGATTCAGTAGATACTCAGTAGGAGAGAAAGAAACCGCAGTCTGCGTTCTGCTTTTCACAAGAACACCCACAGTTCACTCAAAGTGCGTGCATCGAGAAAGACCCACACTTCAAAACAGGATGAAAAGGTAAAAATCAAACATTTCAAGGAAATGAATATCAAAGCAACACAAACGCTCGTAAGTATACGCTTTATATCCAATGTGCTGTATACCTAGAAACAAGCCCTGTTAATAAATGAAATGCTCACAGACCAATATAAGGAGATTAACACATGCATTTGAAAAGGTCTTGTGGGGAGGGTCAGTAAAAAATAAAAAATACATAAATAATAATAAAAAAGGTTAGATCTGAGCGATCCAATCAGGTGGTGTGTATTTCAGCAGATACCAGAGCACTGTCTGGAATAATTCACAGACTCTGGATGGGACGTACACACACACACACACACACACACACACACACACACACAGAAAGCACAAGGTGGGCAAAACATGGTTCCTAACATACAAACCCAAACAAAGATGTTGCTGGTGTGTGGCAGTTAAACCCCAATGTTACACAGCAGATGGGACATAAGACAGAGACGACACAGGAGCAACATGCAACATGACAACACGACAGTGGGAGAGATGAAAACACACAGACTGCTGACACAATAGGAACGGTTTTATTGTCAGAGTTCTGACAGTCAAAGCAAATCCTCAACTCCATGCATCTACTGTAGGTAAACACTCAAGTACAGGGACACAAGACATTTGGCGCTTTTCAGTGGAATAATACAGAACATTTTAGGTGTTCAATATTATAATAATAAGTTATTAGATATTGGGTTGGAAATCTATTGTTCTATTCGTTTTTAGGATTGTGTTACCTTTAGCGCATGCATGTCTGGATAAAAGCATAGGCTGGGAAAGGTATTTTCTTTGTTATTGAGACCCGTGTAAAGGCTTTGCGGTAACGTGTATGGAACCGTAATGCACGTGCCTAAATGATAACCCATAGAATACTGTAAAGTCGTTATAAAAAAACGAATCCAACAGAAGTAGTACAAATATAGTGTTGGAGGCTTATTCAAATATGACTATATGTTTTATGACTGTACTGACCTCCCAATACAGCTAGAGTACATGCTCACCTTCAGGGCTTGTTCAGGTGGGAAAGGAGAGCAAGGTGGAGCTGAAAACTGCTTGGTTTGGATTCACATATCACAATACTACACTGTTAAAGTGGTTATATGTTCTGTTAACATTACTTGTGTATACCTTTTCTGTTTCTGCCCGTAACTTTAGAAAGACAGAAAGATAGATAGATAGATAGATAGATAGATAGATAGATAGATAGATAGACAGACAGTCAGATAGACAGATATATAGATAGACAGATAGACAGATAGACAGATAGATAGATTAGATAGATAGTGGTGCGGTCTGCTTGATACATTGTAATATAACCCATTGCAATGCAAATAATGAAAAATAAACACTGTGAAATAAGGGATGAGCCCTATACTTGAATGTTTACCCAGGCCTTTGATGAGTTGGCAAAAATTAGTTCACGTCAATCTCAAGACATAAACACGATGAGAGAGATGGGTGGGGTGAAAAGAGGGAGACAAACTCACAACCTGAAATGTCACGCCGTGGGTATCACCCTTTGTCCCGCGCTTCTAGCACTCTGGGAAAACAAACACATTGACCAATGAGAGGACAGCACAGCCAAGCCAAATGATTTTGAAATACAGTATGAACAGTAAAAAGACAATTATAAGGAAGAAAAAGATTTAAGTGAAAAATCTGAAAGCAAGTCTTCAGAGATGCCATGGTACCGCAGATTTAAGGAAGTGATAATGTGTAGGGAGAAAATGTATAATTTATGTTTAAATGGAAGTATTATCTGTATGTGTATACAGCATCTTTGTGTATTTGCAATTTACTTACATTATCCATATGGTTGATTATATATGTATATTCATTCTGTACGTGTGGGCAAGTGTGCTTTACTGACAACATCAATGTGTAAATATAATGTGTACAGTATTCATACACTATAACAAGATCCATTGTAACTGATTATGAAAAGTTTGCATTTAATTTGCATTAGGATTATTATTATTATTAATCCCAAATCACTACACCTACATCAAGAGGTGTTTGTCACTTTGTGTATTTTGATATTTACGGAGCCAGGGCTGTGTAGAAGTACTGGATTCTTTTTTCAGCGCACACAGAGAACGGTAAGATAGCGAAATGCGAGGACATATTTGGTGAATTTGACAAGTGTATTATCTTACATTTGTTTTACAATAGCTGACTATATCTTTAACTTAAAAACTAAACTGTCTAAACTAACGCAGCTAACACAACACCTCGACATACAGTACACGTGAGTCTAAAAATATATTTCCTTTACTATATTCACCTATCACTTTAAAGTTTTACTTTTGTAACCATAAAAGACCTACCAAACACATCCACTTCTAATCTAACAATATGTAATCATTGTAACTTGCTTTAGCTGAATGACCTACATGTATTTTATACTACAATACACCTAAGCTGTCACGTGACAGACGGCATCCCAGAAGAGGAGAGGGCAGAGAAGAAGACAGACAGACAGACAGACAGGCAGGCAGACAGACAGACAGGCAGACAGAGAGCTAGACAGACAGGCAGACAGAGAGCTAGACAAGTCTGACTCACGGCCAGTAGTGGAAGCAGCAGTAGTAGCAGTAGTGCTTGTAGGAGAGGAAAGGGCATTGGACAAGGACATGTGACTAGGACTAGAAACATTGGTTACATCCTGGTTCTGGCTTGTGCTGGATGACTGGCGTCTCAGAGCCCCCGCCCCCTGAAATGAGGTGCCGCTCTTGAAGGTGTTGACCACCTCGATCTGTGGGAGGAGAGTGGGAGAGAACAGGACACGTGGCTGCTCACACAGAGACACAGACTCAAAGGACACACAGTGGAGAGTCTTAGCCCAGGGTGTAGCTTCTCCCTAACAACATGCTGTACTGTACTAAGCAAGATTTACACAGTCTTCCTATTTGACATAGTGTACAGTAGTTCACTGTGTACTTGACCATGCAGACATGAATATAACACTGTGCGGTTGTGGTGTTTATCCAATTCCATCCCTTTGCTTTATTTTATTAGGTTCTGTTGGGTTTATTGTAAAAGTGGAGGGGAGGAGTGGAGTCAGAAACTAATTCTGGTTGCTGTTGCTTTAAAAAAAAAAAAGATTCTCACATTCTCTTGCAGGTGTCAATCTCACGTAATATAATGCTAGTTTACAGTATGTACCGGAATGAGGAAAAGGATTTGTGTTACACAGATCCAGCCATTTATTAACGCATCTGCGCTATTTCACAAACGGCAGCATCGTGTCTCAAAACTACTGTCTCACAGGAACCAGTCTTAGCCAGCTAGCAGTTAGCCTGAACTGTAAAACAATCTACTGCTGTTGCACCCGGGACTATATTTCTCTGTGTAGTGCTGCGTTGTACTTTGACATGGGATAGCTTCACCCTGAACCAATGATGACGCATTGGTGAGATGAAGTCATTAGACACCAAAAACCCAGTAATCTCAGAGTTAGACAGGCGAGGCTCTCTGGTATATCACAGTTACACAGGTCTGGACAGTTATGGAGAGTGCACTCATGACTCCAACAAAACACAGATATACAGTGTATTGTATGTAGTGATGCAATGGATGGAGGTCTTCCACAGGTCCACACAGATGTTCACATCTCTTCCACATGCAGGATGTGCATCTTCGTGTACATGGTCACCTTGAGGTAAAATAACTTCACGACTGTTAGGGGCTACAATGACACCTTTACATCACATCCAAGGTATCATTCCATAGCATCGTCTGGGGTGCAGTTACTATGGCAACATATGATGTGGTAGTACTTGGAAATGGAAATGGATCTATTGACAGAGATACAGGCATTGGAAATAAATAAATAAATAAATGCAGAATTATATAAACCTTTATATGCCATCAGTATCTAACTAGGGAGGTTGTCATAGCTGTTACTGAACTGCCAGTTCAACACCAGTCGTGGCTACTAAAAGGCTGCCCCTAACCACCTGGTTCCATTCATAATTAATAATTTATTGATATGTTCGTGTTCTTCTTTGCTGGGTTGTGTCTGTCTGAGATTGAGCCGTGTGAGATTTAAAACTTTAATTAATAAGTGAAAACATTGTGTTCATCTGATGTGGGTTTCTCTGAAACAGTGCTCCTCAAATTATTTGATACATGTATGACCCTTAAAACAATAACCTGACACGCCAGATGGAGTGTTAGTCACAAGTCCATCTGTGGAGCCGTGCATCAAAACTGTTTGTAAAGGGCAGGCACTTCCAAGAAATACTTGGCAGTTGATTGGGTGATCCATCTGGCTGTTTTCACTGTCGGCACACCTAAACCACGCCCGTATAGCTATCAATACAACTGATTGGTATGTTCAGCAGTGATTCCTAGGCTTTCCAGACTGATTCTGATTCTCAGGGCAAAATTAAACTGAGGCGACCAATTTATTTTATCTGAAAATCATCTCATGACCATGCTAAAATCTTATTGCAACCCCACGGTGGGTCACAACAACACACCGTCAGAGAACCATCAGCTCTAAACAGAACCATCTCACTAGTCCACCCTCTCCTCCCCTGTTCCCACCTGAGTCTGGATGCGGTTGAGTCCTCTGAACCAGAGGATCTGCCCCCTCCTCAGCTCCCTCTCCGCGTGGTCGATCTCCTCGTTGTCTTCGTTTACGCCCTCCTCCGGCAGCTCGTCTTTGTGGCTGAGCTGCCCCGCCCCTCGCAGAAAGCGCAGCCTGCTATTGGGAATGGTGGCTATCACCTGATGCACGGACAAAGAGCCAGGGCGGGTCAAATCACAGTTGTAAGTTGAGCTCATGTTTGACGTTATACTGTAAATACTGCATTTGACTTGAACCTGCTTAGCGTGTCAATGGAAAATTAAGAAAACAGTACAGAAAGCGAGGCATAATGAGATTAGACAGGGCATTAAAAATAAGACACGATAACTTTAGAAACAATGAAATGGATGAATGAATATGAATTACCTGTCCCCAGATTAGCTCTCCTATGCCCAAAAACACACACCACATCCACTTTTCTGCATCCAGGGGTTGACAGCTGAAAGGCTTTCCTCCAAACTGCACAATAATAACCTACACAATGTAGACGCAAGTCAGACTCACACACAATGTTTGCAATGCTACACTACACGTACTATGTCATGAAAAAAAGTAAATGTATAATAAATAACTACAAAAATGAAATAAATAAAACTGTTCCTCACATCTACAGTAAGCAATTACTACATGAAATGCATTACATTGTATTGTGTATTATATTGACATTTAAAATATGACCATACATACATAAACCACATAAAAAGCCTTCCATCTATGACACTAAATAAACTAAAAAGTGTTCAAGTAAATAAAGCAGTTAATGTCCACCTGAATGGCAAAGGTACCAAATACGATAGAGCAGAAGATTGGATTCCTGAAGATGCCATCGAAGACATTCCTCTCTCCGTGGATTTTACGTGCGTTGATCTCATTGAAGAGCTGCATCAAGACGAAGCTGTTGAAGATGATGGTGTAGTGCTCTGACGGGGGTGCGTGAAGTGGGGCATTCCGGCCACTGTCGATGTTGAAGATCTTCTCTCCTATAGGGTGGCATTTACAGGAGATGTCAAACGATATGAATGAGCCGTCAACCTGTTTCTCCATATTGTGTGGTTGTACTTAAACATTACTAATTCATGTGTTACAGCAGACTGGTTGACAGGAAGTACAAAGACATGATGGGTAGATTAACAAGAAATAAAACACTAACTAACTAACTACCTTAATTTATATAAAATTAAATATACCATCTTAAATATTAACAGCCCAATGATATTATTTGTAACAGGGCAAAACACAAACAAGTCCTCGCGTACCGACAAAGAGCAGAGTGAAGATGATTACGAGCTGGTAGACTCCGTGGCCCAATATGTTCTTCATCATGGTGCTAGAGATGAGAGGCTTGTTTCGACCGTATGGCTTTCTCTTCAACAGGGACTCAGTAGGAGGCTCTGTAGCCAGAGCCAGGGAGGCAAATGTGTCCATGATCAGGTTGACCCAGAGCATCTGGACAGCTTTCAGAGGAGAGTCCTGGAGGAACAAATATCCCATCAGGGTCACTGGGCCATATCTTTCACTCAGCACAAAGCGACACAAAGTGGGAACGCAAATGTCTTTGCTGGTTTCAGACCGACGCAGTTGCCATTTTCCCGCCCAGCGCCCACGTGTTAGCAAATGCACTTGCAACACACCCACAGGCATTCGACTGCCTGTGGGTGTGTTGGTCTAAACATGAGGTGTGGTGTGGCACATTGTTGGCGCATTGCTATCTTGAGGCAGCGCAAGTGATTGCACGATTGACCTAAACTACAGTGGTCTGAAGTCAATGGTGCAGCACATTATCAAGATAGTATCGGCTATGGCAGGTGCACAAACGCGCGTAAACGCTTGTTACACATACAAAGGGACGGGCTTGAGTACAAGAGTACAATGTGAAATATTTTCATTTGATATTTTATGTAGCCTACATCAACATATTTTCAAGATCTTGGTGGAATCTCGTTATTGCCATAGATCAGTGGTCCCCAATCCTGGTCCTAGAGGGCGCTGCCCTGCATGTTTAAGATGTCTCCCTGCTCCAACACAGCTGATTCAAATGAATAGCTCGTTATCAGGGCCCATTCATCTGAATCAAGTGTTTTGGAGCAGGGAGATGTCTAAAATAGGGCAGTGGCCCTCTAGGACCAGGATTGGGGACCCCTGCCATAATGGTCCGCCCCCATGCTTTCACAACCCACAGGCATAATAGCAATCATCCAAGGTCCAAGATGACACTTATGTTTTATTGTATGTTAAGCCCAAAACACAGCCATAAATAATGAAGAGAATAAGTGCAACACTTTGAACCATGCGCCGGGTGCAATGTCCGTTTATTTGGCATTAAAATAGCAAAATGCCCTAAATGCAGTTGCTTTGCTCTTTGGACAGGGTTGTGTGTGTAACGTCAGCAACCTTAGGCGCGTATCACACAGAGATGCATCACAATAGGCGTGGGCGCTTTTAAAAAAGACCCCTCGATCACACAGAGACTGTCTGCCTGGGCCAAGTGTGACATTGACGAGCATTGCGATCTAAAAAACACAACGCGCGGGGCCAGAGAAGAGCACATTCAACTATAGGTAAACAATGGTTATGTTAACGAGGCGTCTCTGTGTGACCGGGGCCTTATAGGTGTACGTCTCCCTCCTTCTCCTGACCTGGGTGATGCAAGCTCCCGTGAAGGCGACTATAACAGCCACAATGTTGACAGTGAGCTGGAACTGCAGGAACTTGGAGATGCTGTCGTAGACGTTCCTCCCCCACATCACGGCCTTGACAATGCTGCTAAAGTTATCGTCTGTCAGGATTATGTCTGATGCCTCCTTGGCCACATCTGTACCAGCGATGCCCTTGAGGAGAGGAAGCAGCGTTTCACAGATACAGCCAAATCACAGAAACTTCCGTACTCGTATTGTCCATTGTACATCAAAAGCATGCACAATGTGAGATATCCACTGGGGAAATGACTCAAGGCACTTCATCTAATATGCAGCTCTATATGGAACAGAAGTCAAAGAAGTGTTACTGTGTACACATGTTTACTAAAAATGACTATATGTTAGAATGTCGTGTTAAAAAGTGTCAGTACCCTGTGTCTTGAATGTGGCGTTTACTGTGGACATCAATAATGAATTAGAATGTAAGCCATAGAGTTGGTGTAGTGTGATTCGCCACACAATCACCCACATGCTCTCTCTCTCTTTCTCTCTCATTCTCTCTGTGTGCTGATCCACTGAGGACCAATATCCTCTACTGCACACTCAAAGATGCGTCTCTATGGCAAGCCACTAGGAGGAGCTCCTGTTCTACACAGGTGTAGACAGAGAGTCCGAGAGGCTCAGAAGTAACCGGTAAACAAAATTACGCTAGGGGTGTTGAAGTCTATGCCGAAATATAATGGGTTCAAACGTGTATGCATTACATGCAGAGGGTCCATTGAACAACAAACATTACCTAACCCTACTTACTCCTTAATACATGTAATTGTACTCCCTGTAAGGAATCCTTAGTGACCTGACTGTAATTAGTACTTTTAAAGAGAGACGCTCCGGTTACTTACCATGGCAAAGCCCACATCAGCCTTCTTTAGAGCAGGTCCGTCATTGGTTCCATCACCTGTCACAGCAACAACCTGCCTCTGGTCTACTAGGGTGCTGTCAATGATACCTGCCATGAACACAAGCACAATATAAAGTAAGTAAACTCAAGCTTGATTCTCATTTGATCATGTGACAAATAATGACATTATATGTTCGGTATACTGTATGTATTTTGCTTGTGTGCAGCACGAGTGCAAGTCAGTGGGCTCCACGATAAGCCCTACAGCATAATAGGGTAATAGGCAGAGCGACCGGCTTACCTTTGACAAGAGTGTGTTTGTCAGTTGGGGAGGACCTAGCCAGCACCCTGAGCTTAGGCCAGACTTTATCAATGCGCTCCTGTTCCACCTGAAATGACAAGTTTGAGAACTGCAGCGTTAACCTCCCACAGTAGACATTAGCAGCCATACCAGTTAGCACGGAGCTATCCACCTTTACTTCATCATGAACCTTCTGCTTACTCGTTCGTTCGTTCGCTCTCTCTCTCTCTCTCTCTCTCTCTCTCTCTCTCTCTCTCTCTCTCTCTCTCGCTCTGTCTCTCTACCACTCTGTTACCTCTCCCTTTTCATTGCGGATTCTCCTGTTGAACTCTTTGCCATCGATGCAGAGGAAGTCCTCTCCGGGGTGGATGATGCCGCACTTGATAGCGATGGCCCTGGCTGTGTTAAGGTTGTCGCCTGTCACCATGCGGACTGTTATGCCCGCACGCTGGCACTTCTTTATGGCGTCAGGTACCTGCGGGAACAGGCAGATCACGGTTTGTCTACGCTGCTTTATGGGAAGGTAACACATGCAACACACCATCACTGTGCACTATAATACAGTACATCCATAAATGTTGCTCCCCCAATAATGGAGATCTCTCAAAGTATCCCCACTTTCCAGCATATGAATATACAGAATCTATATATATATATATATCTATATATACACACTATATGTATATATATATATATATATATATATATATATACACACACAGTATATGATAATGGTACCAGAACACATTTTGATTTCTATTTGTAGTTTGTATTTTTATAGTAAGTAACACTGACCATTCACATCCGTGTGGATATCAAATGAGGTAGATCACATCTGACATAGTCTGACGATTTAGCTTCCTATTAGCATTCATGTGTGGACATCTGTTTATAAACATTATCTGAGCTCAACTGCAACTATGTTCTCATGTCTCACGTAGAAAATCTGACTGGAAACAATGACCAGCGTTGCCCGCTGAGGCCTTCACGCCGTCGGAAGATGTAGCCAATGGATTCTGAGATCACCGACCCATCCAAGTCCAAGGTGAAAACACAACAATGTGAAAACAAAGCCTCATCGATGTAGGTCATCGCCATGACGCCTCCCGCCCTTGCCCATTTTAATTACATTGTTTTCCAACTATATGTTTGTGTCCTTAATATTTTCTTAATAACATCTTATCTGAACTGTCTGACCTACACCCTGAGCTATCCCATTATCTGGCAGAAGGATCAAATGATCCAACGCACAGTCACAAAATATACTCAGTAGAATTCATTCAAGAGGCTTTCTCCTTGCTGCCGAAGGTCAATGTGTGGGCGAGTTCTGCTCACCACACACACACACATTAAATGTGCATTCACTTAAGAAGGCTCCCTCAAACACATACAAAATGCATCACACAAGAATGACGCAATGTGCCTTCTGTACATTTAAAGACAATTATGTGTATACGATAAAGCAGGTGCATTGCACTGTGCTGTGCAGAAAGCTGCTCAACCACAGAGTTAACAAACACATTTGAGGAGTGAGGGTGAGGTTTCAACTAGGATTGTGGTTATAGAGGGTTGGGGTCACATCTTTATTAATGGGCTTAGAATGGAAAACTATTTCTACAGTACAGTTCATGCACGTTTCTATGCAACGGGCTCACTACTTGCAAAACAAAAAATTCTTAATCAAGCTGAATGTTAAAACAATCTCCGAAGCTTTTTATTATACTATTAAGAACAGTAGTTTAATCTCTAGCTTTATTTGTGTTTAACATTTAATTTTGTGTCCAACTGTGTTAGCTTGGATCCCTGTGAATCACAACCCCACCCACCTATTTGAATTATGCACAAGTTTTAACTCTCCGAATGTAAACCTGTATACAGTCTGTGTCCCCAAAGACACATTGAGACACATGCTGCATTAATGGGCCAGTATGTGTGTGCTCTGAGTGTCCCTTTGTCTAGCTGTCTTATGAATATCTGTTGGTGTTTATCTGTCGTCAGGGCCAGTTTATCAGAGATGCGAAGAGGGCACCTTATTAAAAATACAGTTTGGCCTGATAGAGGCTAGCGGGTAAGGCTCTAATGTATTGAGCATAGATCTGATTACACTTCCTTTTCTGTCTCTTTCTGAAGTCTCTCACTATGCACTTTACATGTGCTGCTGTGCAAGATGGTTATCCACTGCTAACTACGACAGTACGATTACATGAACATAGTTCCACCACTATATATATACCGCTTTGATTTTTTCACAAGAAATAATTTGCTTTTTGGTACAAAACAAGTACAATCTCCTTTCCGGGAACCATCACCTTATCGTGGTGGAGAGGTTTGTGTGTCCCTATGATCCTGAGAGC
>JAODTR010000020.1:980581-1006658 GCA_025399935.1 Amblyopsis rosae
TTTTAACTGTAAAGCACGTTGAGTTGCACATTGTGTATGAAAGGTGCTATAAAAATAAAGTTTATTATTATTATTATATTATTATCAGTAAATGTTTTTGCGAAGCTGCACACAGACGTTTGTCAAACGTGTTTTTATCTTGTGTCCTGCTATTTCTCATTTAATTAGACTTTGTATTTTGGAATACAATTTACTGTTACATCAGGATGAAAAAATATTGAAGGTGTCTATGATCTACTGATACAAGGCATGGCCGTCACAGTGTGTGTAGGTGTGTGTGTGTGTGTGTTAACTTTGAGTACCCAATTTTGTTACAAAAAATACACTGAATAATTCATGTGATCCATCATCACGCGCCATCATCACAATCACCAGGGTTTGCAGGTGG
Organism: Amblyopsis rosae; assembly: GCA_025399935.1. Lineage (NCBI taxonomy): Eukaryota > Metazoa > Chordata > Actinopteri > Percopsiformes > Amblyopsidae > Amblyopsis > Amblyopsis rosae. The sequence goes on from JAODTR010000020.1 coordinate 980,970, forward strand.
AGCTGGTACTTTTATAAAATCAAAGTAGCTTGATTACATGTTTCTAGTCTTAAACGCACATTCATTACAGCTTTCTTCATCCCTCTGCAAGCAATCACATGTTTCTGTGAGCTGAAAAATATATCCCCTCACACACGACACTCACTTTAGCATCCACAATATATTACAATATAGTAGTTTAGCTTGGTGTGGCAACATGCACCATTAGATCAAGAGCATTTCAAACAACAAGGCATTACATTTGATCTGTTTTACCTTAGTTGTACTATACCTTTGAGCAAACCTGCTGCTGGCAATCGATGGTAAATGTGTGTTTGTTCCATCAGGGTTCTGACGGCCAGCCTGGAACCAAGGGAGAGCAGGGAGAAGGTGGACAGAAGGGTGACGCTGGTGCCCCTGGACCCCAGGGACCATCTGGTGCTCCCGGGCCTGCAGTGGGTGTTGTTTCATGTTATCATACACCATTATAAGACCTAATCACCATACATTTTAGCTTCAAAACATCCAGAAATGATTTTATTATACATTTTATTCAGTCATTATACAATTATTTTATTAGAGAAATACCATATAATTCTAGTAGAAAATGTAAGTTTCAGCATAACACTAGAACATAATCTTATGGGATATGTTAAACAGTTTCATTATCATATACATTTTAATGAGACAACTATTCCTTATTGGTTTATGCTACATCAGTGTTAGTAAATCTGTAAACACCTTTCCCAGAATATATGAGCACAGCATTATTAGACATGGCATGCAATATGTTTTCATCTTTGCTCCACTAAGCTTGTTTGTGTTTTTCAATGTCAGGGTCCTACTGGTGTTTCTGGACCTAAAGGTGCTCGTGGTGCTCAGGGACCTTCTGTAAGTGTTGACCTTGACCGTTAAATCATGCAATCTTTTTTCTAATGTCATCTATTGAGATTAGATTACATTAGACACAAGCACCTGGGACACAGTTACCTAGAAATATAAATAGATTTACCTTTCACTTCACTGTTGCCCTCCATGGGGCGATAACGCTTTTGTTTTTTTATTGTCTTATTGTTTGCTGACTGAATCCATTATTTTTCCAGGGTGCTACTGGTTTTCCTGGTGCTGCTGGCAGAGTTGGACCCCCTGGTCCCAATGTAAGTTTGTTCTGCTTCCAATCCTCATTGCTCTAAGAAAACAAGCAAAAAGAGCTTACCGGTATATCAAATATTCATTTTGCAAGTGGGATTTAATTTTAAAAATCACATGCGTCATTAGCAGTGAATAGCAATGATATTATTTTTATGCAGCTAATTTATTCACATGCAGGCATCCAAGTGTAGGCAGATATGATACAGCTTCTTGTAGAAAATCTACTGTTAATTATTAAACATAAAATTGGTATCAGACTGACACAACTAATAGAGCATGTTATATCATATTCTCACAAAATAAAATTGACATTTTGGGATCTATTCAAAAGAATAAATGAAGATGATTATCTTATAATTTGCCTAATCACAGATAAAGTGCTCACTGATAGAAAGCGTGTGGCGCTTCACCAACCACATCCCTGAGCGTTATATAATTAGGATGTGAGAAAGAGCTTTTAAAATGATCTGCAGGTAATAATGTCTTATCTTATTTGATCTTTTCTTCAAGCCAAAGACAATTTGTGTTTACAGAATTTACCCTTTCATTCATTTGACTGCCTCACCGAGTACTTAAACGAGAATATATTGAAACTTCTGTTAAATGCAGGGTTAGTCATCCTCGAGAACGCTTGATAACTTTCTAAACAAACGCCCTCAGAAGCTCCCGCCCCACACATTGAAACACATTGCAAAGCCTTGGGCATTGTACGTGTAGACGTACCATATTTTATTTTCAGCTCGCACAGAGAAGGGTAAACTTGTTGACCGTGAGGCGATATTTGGTGATTTGACGTGAAGTGCATCAGCTTGCAATAAGCTTACAATAGCTGACTATACCTTTAAGCCCTTGACGGTAGACTCTTTACCTCAACTTTACCTCAGTTGATAGCCGAGTCACTGCTGCGTTCTTGCTTGTTCCAGGGTAACCCTGGACCCGCTGGTCCCTCCGGCCCTGCTGGTAAAGACGGCCCCAAGGGTGTTAGAGGAGATGGCGGCCCCCCAGGTCGTCAGGGTGATCATGGGCTCCGTGGTCCCGCTGGAGCCTCGGGAGAGAAAGGAGATCCTGGTGAAGATGGACCCCCTGTGAGTAAATCATACTGTCTATATAAGTGGCAAGTGTTTCCCATTTATCATCCATGGCAGAAAGCCACAGTAAAATGTGTTCCGCCATAGTTTCACAATTAACCAAATTTCTCCTAATAAACATAAAAGATCCTTAAAGCCGGTTTGACACTACGACATTTTTGAAGATTTTTTCTCCATGGATATCAGTGGCTTTCTGTTGTTATGACCTGCCACCCTAAATGGCCCCCATGAAACTATTCCCATTAAATCATCTTGTGACCCCTCAAGGGGTCCTCACCCGTACTTTGAGAATCCACATAGAGAAGTATGGCTGCACTGTAATATATTAATATTCAATTACCCTTTGAGTTGTCTTCCCATCAACTACGCACCCTTTGTCCGGTTTTGTTTTCCTGTTTTTAAAGAATTCCAAATTAATTCAAGACACATCGTCATGCTGTCTCAGACTAGGGTTAGGGTTAGGATTACGATTAGGGTTAGGCTAACCCTAACCCTAACCCTAACCCTAACAGGTTGCAAAAGATCAGACTTTATAACTAAAAGACAGCCAGTTTAGACAAAACAACAAGCTTTTGTTGTTGTAGTAAAGGCAAATCAAAGTTGTGTCTGCACATAAACCGTTTACAGGAAATGTGCTGTAGCATTGAAGCTTATTAATGTGTGGGTATGTGTGTGTGTGTGTGTGTGTGTGTGTGTGAGCACATGTGTTGGAAAGCACAATAGTGTGTGAACTATTGCCCCCATTTGCACAATCAGGTTTTAAAATTGACCCGGGAGACAATAATTGTTATTAAATTGAATGAAACCAAAATCCAATAAAAGCAGTCATCATTTATTTTAATATAGTAAGGAACCATCCATGTTATGTTATTTTGGTGTAATTAGATCTTAACATATTTTTTTATATAAAAACATTTGAAAATTGGTCAAATTTGATCCGAAGACAACACAAAGGTTACAATATTCTTTAATCCACAATCATGAACACATGTATATTTGTGCTCCTTGAAAACCACGAAGGCACTTCGACTGGTCTACGTTTTTATGATAGAAATGAATCCTATCATAAAATCGTAGACCAGTTTAGCGTTGAATCAGGATAGCAGGCTTTAATAATACAATGGTGCGCAGCAAGATAGAAACCCTTCCACCATACATTTCTGAGTAAAAAAAGAGCTGTATTTTGATATTTTTGTCTATCATTAGAAATTACAGGAAATCCTCTAATAAACCTTTTTTTTTCATATGTTGCATTGACACACAAAAAAAAATTCAAAACGGGGAGATGATCAGTGTGCTGTAAACAAATTGATCCCCAAATTGTTGTAAATGTAATGGCCAGTTTTGCAGAGATAATTCGGAAGGAGGGGCATGTGACCTGTCTGTCCTGACAGACATACTCTAAGGTGTTAAATATAGATTTGAATGATAATTGCTTGGTCATTATGTTTGTTTTTAGAGTAGAAGCTTTTAACACAGCAGAAGCACACTATTTTTGTTTAAATTAAAATGTAAAACAACCACACAAAGACTAGATACTTACTGAATAATAGCGACTACACTTAACTCACTTTGCAAGTGACAGGAAAACTATCGCTCTTTAATGTTTTTTCACCTGACTGGATGACTTAACCACGGCACACGCTTGTCCAATGGACATGAAGAGCTTTATTTTACATCGAAAATAAAATACTTAAGCTGTGGTTGCATTCCACCTTTCACTGTTTCACTGTTCTTATGTTGCTCTGTCAATCAGCGAAGGTAATGAACAGCAGCCAAGTGATGGTCTGTGCCATACACAGAGCTGTCAGTGTCCATCACAGACTAATAGCGGCGTCCAGACATACACTGCTGACAGGCAGTGATGCATTGCAGACCAGAGGCATTTAGCTCGACTGCTATCAACATTAACCACAGAACCCACTAAAACACCCGCTGATCAAAGACAAGACAATGCTGTATCACAGATGATTGGGCGCTTGAGCTGAAAGGCAACAGATGTGTCAACAACAGATGTGTCGCTCAATGCGTTGCACATGCTGTAGACAATCTTGAAACAGATCAGCAATCATTGCCTTTGGCAGGTGAGGAAAGTGGGATGGAAAAACAAGGCTTGCACATTAAAAGTAGTGACAGTAAAAGTGTTTCACTAAAAAAATATGATATAGATCAAGATATATCGTCCATTCTATCACAAACGTTGCGCTCGTTACACGAAGCAGCAAAGCGGGTCAAATGCGTTCTACTTTTGCTAATAATCCCTCTTATACTTTTAGTGAATGTCATTGAGAGTTATAGGTTCCTGGAAGAAGGCTGTATGATACAGGTTTGAGGATAATAAAAAAATCAAGCCAGTGATGCATACAGTATGCTACAAATGTGCCTTGTTTCCTTGCTTTCTTCTCCCAGGGTCCCGATGGTCCCTCAGGTCCTCAAGGCCTGGGTGGCATGCGTGGAATTGTAGGTCTGCCTGGACAGCGTGGTGAGAGAGGATTCCCCGGCCTGCCTGGACCATCCGTAAGATACATAGCGTCCATTTTGAGAGCAGATACCGCATGTTTTAGGATGAACACTTTCATCAGATTTTTAAGAGATTCATTGGAAAGGAATATTTTGTATGCCTAGATCACTCAGTTGTGAGCTTAGTAGCATCTCCATTGCTGTCTGTATTGGGTATTGGGTATTTAAGTATGCCTGGGCCTTGATGCATTAAAGCCTATTCTAGTTAGTCTCCAACTAACTGCCACGGTCTTCTTCCTCAGGGTGAGCCTGGTAAGCAAGGAGCTCCTGGTGGGAGCGGAGACCGTGGCCCCCCTGGACCAGTTGGCCCCCCTGGACTGACAGGACCTGCAGGAGAGCCTGGCAGAGAGGTAAGGGATGTCCCACGACACAGCACATATACTGCCTCAGCATAAATGGCCCGTGTTAATTAACCTGTGGTGTCGACAGGTTAATTGACGGTTTAACCTCTGAATGTACTTCAGTACTAGGCCCTGCTATTAGAATTGACAACACACCAATGTACAGATGATTATGTTGTTTACTGAGTATATACATGAATGGTCAGTACATCAAACTCTCTCGAAGTTAATGCTCTATATTAACCTTGTTCCGTCATCTGACAGGGAAACGCTGGATCTGACGGACCCCCTGGTAGAGATGGTTCCCCTGGAATTAAGGTGATGATTGTCAATTATAATAATATTTGTCAGATGTTCCGTGCATCGCAATACAGTAGGAATGACCGCTATTATAGTGAGGCAAAACTATCAGTCTGTCATCTCTATTGAACTACATAATATAGTGTAAATTAATAACTAGAACTGTAATGTTTACTGTAACATCTACTGGCTGTAACTTGTTGTCCTCTCTGTTCCAGGGTGACCGTGGCAACACAGGCCCTGCTGGAGCACATGGTGCACCAGGCTCCCCTGGTGCTCCCGGTCCTGTTGGCCCCACCGGCAAACAGGGAGACAGAGGAGAATCTGTGAGTACTGACCCCATAACTAATAAAACCCTACACACCTTATAAAACGTAGAAACCTCATAAAAAATACAATCACCCTTATATACGATATAATATTGGCTTGTGTTGAAGTACCTTCAATTCCACTGTTCCACTGTTTGATTATTTAGTGTTTCCATTTGCCACAGTACACAGTAGTAGATGAAGGATAAGCAGATAATGGCATTACAACTGGCTGACTTATCCTACAGTAAATGTAAACATTTTAATCGTAAATGTGTGTGTCTAGAGGAAGACTAGTCGCCCACAATGTGCCTATTCTAATTCTCCTGTGTCTCCTGTGTGTTGCTTAAGGGTGCCCAAGGGCCCGCTGGATCCGCAGGCCCCGCCGGAGCTCGAGGAATGGTTGTAGGTGTCGATACTCCAACCACATTTCACCATACATAATTATTATTACACTGCGTTATTGTTCTTTAAGCCATGGTGGATAGGCCATGGTTAAGTAGTGCATTTCAGTCATGTATCTACTGTATGTACGTGGTACGGTTTACTTAACACTCACTGTGGCGAACTGATGGATCGAAGATCAGATAACAATGCATAAGATAAGATGATAATGAAATAAGATAACTTCCCTGAGGGTAATTTCAGGGATGACAGCAGCACAGTCATAAAGACACAAGTGTGGACACATACATGTGCACAGCTGTGTTAAGGTGCTCAGTGTAACACTTAGTGCCACTGGTGGTTTCTCACAAGGAAGGTGTGCCTTTGTTTCCAGGGACCCCAAGGACCCCGCGGTGACAAGGGCGAGGCGGGAGAGACCGGAGAGCGAGGACAGAAGGGACACAGAGGCTTCACAGGACTCCAGGGTCTGCCTGGACCTCCCGTACGTATTACACAGTAACACTGCATTTGAGTCTATGTGGAAAATACATTGCTTTTGTTCTTTCATTAAGGAATGTTCTTCCATTAAGGAATGTAACACATTTGTTGACAACATATGTACAAAACACAAACTGTGTCAAACGTACTGTAGTAATATGCGCTATTATATAGAAACTGAATGAAATAAAATAGAGTTTCTTCATGACAGCCTCCATATTACAGCCATTAACACTGAGATTATTCACACATTATGTTCCTCACTGAAAACACGAGTCATGTGAATTGAGCTTATTGTAAGTGGCAGTGTAGTAAAATGTATGTAACCAGTGAGTTAGTTGAACAGATTTACAGCATTATCTTCATCTCCTAATAGGGTCAAGCTGGAGACCAGGGTGCTACTGGACCTTCTGGACCTTCTGGAGCAAGGGTGAGTACAAACTATGTCCATATTTGAGTCTTACAGATGTAGAAGTACAGCAACTGGCATATGGATCAATCTACCATGTAGTACGTAGTGCTTATTTAGTAGTGCTTCGAGGCTGATATAAGGAATGTCCCTCTATCTGTGTACACAGGGACCACCTGGACCCGTTGGCCCTGCTGGGAAGGACGGTTCTAATGGTTTGCCAGGCCCCATCGGACCTCCCGGACCACGTGGTCGCTCTGGAGAGACCGGTCCTTCTGTGAGTGCCCAGAAGCAATTGATCTTCCTGCCTTGGTGAAATGGAAATGTAAAAATGATTAAAACCTAAAAATATCCATTTGGAGGTTAGCGTCATACAGTGGTAGCTGGTAACGTGTGGTTTTGCATAAGAGCTATTTAAAATAGTCATTATTACACTACAAAGCTGCGAAATGTTATCAAGTGCAATGACTGTGAAATGTTCCTCCAACATGAACAGCATATTAATTCGCACTAGGAATAATGCCGCAGACCATTATCGGAAATACATTCCAAACGACAAATCATAGCCATCCCAACCACAGACCCTGTGAGTGATAACATATTCTTTTGAAATAAATCATAAGTCTCAGTTCCCATCTCAAGGCAGAGGCTTGACAATATGCAAATGCCCACGCCCCTTACAAGTGTATGTTATTAGGACCCCCCAGCCGGGCCAACGGGTCCAGGTGGTCCCTGTGTGCTCTACTCAGTTTAACCTTCTGTGCTTCTCTCTCTGCCCAGGGACCAGCCGGAAATCCCGGACCCCCGGGTCCTCCAGGCCCTCCAGGCCCGGGCATTGACATGTCCGCCTTCGCCGGGCTGTCGCAGACCGAGAAGGGTCCCGACCCCCTCAGATACATGAGGGCCGACCAGGCCTCCGGAAGCCTCCGGCAGCACGATGCAGAGGTGGACGCTACCATCAAGTCCCTCAACAACCAGATCGAGAACATCCGCAGTCCCGAGGGCTCCAAGAAGAACCCCGCCCGCACCTGCAGGGATCTGAAGCTCTGCCACCCCGACTGGAAGAGCGGTTAGTGACAGCGGAAATAATTGGGTCAAATAGGGTCGCCCGTGTTGGCGGCCTGTTGTCACGGATGGATTTAGAGGAAGAGATATTCAGACACACTTTCATGAGATATGATGCAAGTGTGTCCTCAAATCATGTGCTCTGACGGCTTGAATTGTCTAAACGATATTGTTGACCGAATGGAAATGAAACGCGTTCTCCACGCTGAACACGTTCACTGTTGTGTAAAATGAGAGTGTAAAGTATGGATAGAGGAGGGTTTCTACTGTTCTACGGTACAGTACGTCAGTGCTCCTGAAGGACGATGCTGTTCGTTCTTGTTTGTGTGCAGGAGAGTACTGGATAGACCCCAACCAGGGCTGCACCATCGACGCCGTAAAGGTCTTCTGCAACATGGAGACGGGAGAGTCCTGCGTCCACCCCAGGCCGTCCGCCATACCCCGCAAGAACTGGTGGTCAAGCAAGAGCAAGGAACGCAAGCACATCTGGTTCGGAGAGACGATGAATGGAGGATTTCACGTGAGTTATTACTCAGTCTGTGTGTCACCAGCAGAGATGAAGTTGTTTGCTGCAGTGTCAGCGATGGCTTATAAATCTTTCCCATACTATTACGTTGATATTATAAATGTGGCTGAGACAGCAATCTATCTCAAAGAGAGGGATTTACCGCTGACTTGTCATGTACAGTGGATTCATCAAAGCGGCCACACCAACCAATGTTGTAATCCGTAATGTCCCTCCGCAGTTCAGCTATGGCGATGACAGCTTGGCGCCCAACACCGCTGCCATCCAGATGACCTTCCTGAGGCTGCTGTCCACCGAGGCCTCCCAGAACCTCACCTACCACTGCAAGAACAGCGTGGCCTACATGGATGGGTCCTTGGGCAACCTGAAGAAGGCCGTCATCCTGCAGGGCTCCAACGACGTGGAGATCAGAGCCGAGGGCAACAGCCGCTTCACCTACAGTGTCATGGAGGATGGCTGCACGGTGAGTCCTGGGGTTTACTTTAGAGTCACATATAGGTCTACATTAGAGTCACATATAGGTCTACATTAGAGTAAATAGAGTACGGTCTGATTTGCAAATGGATTGGTTTCAGTGTAAAGATGCTAGTAAGCAAATTTGTATACAAGTGGTCCTTTTATTCTGTTATCAGTCTAGTCTTCAAGAGGTCTGCACTCAAATGATGTCATGACTCATGTGAGAACACTTGTGATCTTTCCCCCCCCCCCCTCTCTCTCTCTCTCTCTCTCTCTCTCTCTCTCTCTCCACAGAAACACAACAGCGAATGGGGCAAGACAGTGATTGAGTACAAATCTCAAAAGACCTCTCGTCTGCCCATTGTGGACATTGCCCCCATGGACATCGGTGGAGCAGACCAGGAGTTTGGAGTTGATGTTGGCGCAGTCTGTTTCTTGTAAAGAACATGGGATTGAAAACAAGAAGACGCAGGGAAAATAAAAAATAAAAATTCTAAACGTGAGTGATGAAATACGAGGGGAACACGCTTCAAAAAAGAGAGAGAGAGAAAGATTTAAACACTTTTTTTTTTTAAACTGGACATTTTTTCCAAGTAAAAAGTGCTTTTCCTAGACTTACTCCATAGGATATCTTCACTGAGTGGTACCAAGTTAGCAACCATCAAATGTGATTCATGCGGCATTTCCTCTAGTCAACTTCTAATGGACACCCAGTGACCCCTACCCCCAGATCACACCCTACCCCCCCCAGTCCCCAGGATGGAGGAAGAACAAAGGAGGAGGAAAAGAAACACGCCAGGGAGGGAGAGAGAGAGAGAGAGAGAGAGAGAGAGATGTCGGTGTTATTTATTTATTGTATAGGTTTGGGTCCCAGGTGTGTTGGGGCTGAGTGCGTCATGGCAGCATATTCAACCAAGACCTATCTTTTAGCCTCCTCTGTGTGTTCCTCCTCTCCTCCAGCCTCTCCCAGCTCTGCTCTCATCGTTAAAACCAAAAATGTAGCCGATGGTGAGTGCAGGTGTTCCTGCGTCTACCACCAGTGTGTATCACAAAGTAAATGTGTGTTATAATAAACTCAATGGTGCTATTGTTGTAAAACAGTTTTTTAACATCCAGATACTGATAGTGACATGTATATACTGTATGTATATATATGTATATGTGTTTATATACATATATATACATTCTCCAGGATACACCGGATCCTGGGATTTTTGTATTTCAGTGTGACAAGTCCCATCCCCAACACATCCTGCATCAGCAGCTATTTTGAAATAAACATTCAGATATGTTCAATTTAGAACGATTCCTTTTTAGATTTGGTTTTGGGCTTTTTTTGTAATATTTTAAAGCTACCTCAGACTAAAAGAAGCAATTACAAAGTGCCAAAACAAGCCCTTTTACCCTCTGAAAATCTGAGATCGCAAAGTCAGTTTAGCACAAATAATGACGGAATCCGTGTTGTGAGAAGAAGCCCGCTCACGAATGTTCAGTCCCCGCTGCCCCGCGATGACCTTTAACCCCTTCCTACCCCCCCACTTCCACCTGTTCCTAGCGGCCTCCTCCCTCCACCATGGCACGCACACACTCACCATTGAAGTGATGTGAGGCATGGCTGACATTTCCCTCAATTGGCCCAGTTGTAGATAACTAGGCAACCTGTCGCTCTTTAGAGACAAGAGCCATTATTGGCCGGGAGAGAGGGCAGATTCTTTTGTGAGGTTGTGTATACTTTTATTATTAATAATAGTATTATTAATAATAATAGCATTATTATGATGATGATGATGATTTGTTTTTGTTACGGTATTGATTAATGTAAATGGGAAATAAAAGACAAAAACAAGTGATGGACTGAAGTGGCTTGTAAGTTTGTTTGTTTCTTTTTGTTTGCCCCTCCGCCTTCCCCTTCCCCAAGCACATCTTTATCCTCAAGAAATCTCTGGGGCAGCATGTTCTATGCTTCCCTAATGGTTTCATGTTGTTTTCCCCCTAAAAAGAGTTTAGCTAACTTTTCTGTTGCACTCTACTTCCATTACATGCTTTTTGAGATTGTGGCCTGATCTGTTTTCTGGGGGAGAAGTTGCTCAAAGCAGTCAAGCATAAGATAGTGGGTGAACGGATGATAGCAAGACCATTTTGTTTTTGTTTTGCTCATTTATAAAGTGCAAGAAAGCTAAAGTTTAAAAATAGGAGGGATCATAAGTTCACATCATGTTTTGTACATAATAAATAGTTTTTTTCAATTATTTCAGCTAATGTAAAGTGTGGTACAGTAGGAATGGATAACAGCAGATCAAAACATTGTGTGAAACGATTTTATAATCCTGTACTACATTGCTCCTATTCCTGCCCAACCGTTCACCTTAGCAGTAAAAGGTAGAAGCATTTACATTAATAAAAACAAAGCCATGTTTGTTTTATTTATGATATACATTGTATTTTTTCAATGATGTCAATTTTTGATAATTCATTTATTATTTAATGTATTTTTTATTTTATTTCTTTCAAATAATGTAATCCTTGATATAATGAGTATTGGTATAGAAACGGGACAGTAAACAAATCCACAGGACAGAAACATATCAATAAAAATGAACTGTCAAATACAGAGAGAGGGCATGCTTGCTTCTTGTTGGGTACGTCATTATTGATAGCGCCAGCACTCTATACCTTGATATACCAATAGGCCAATAGTAATTGAGATAGTGAAACAGGATACAGGGAACTGGAAAACAGATTCTATAGTCTCTCTATATGTTTTATCACACACGCATAGCATTTCAATATGCTCTATGATATTCAGATTATGTAAAATCACACCAACTAAAAAATGCACTGGCCACATGTTATTCTAAACCTATGGTCAATTGGTCATGGCATTAAAACATAACCTATCCTGTTTTGATTTTACAAATAGTTATAACTGACAGGGCCTCATTCACAAACTCTTCTGTTTGGAAAATGCGTTCTCTCAAGATGAAGTCACATATGCAATTGATTCACATTGTCAACTCTCATAATATGGTGAATATGGTTTATGGGCACTGGCTGACTTGTGATATGATTGTTGATGGGCTACATGATCAGAAGGTGGTTAGAGAGTTCAGGTGTCTGCCTTTGTGACTGTTTGCACACGAGAACAAGACACAGTAGGACCTGTACTACATTACAGTGCACCAGTGTTAACTCATTTGGTGCTGTAAGGTTCCAATCAACTGCTCCTCCAGCACAGCGCACACAGCAATCAAGAGCATGAGTGGAATCTACTCGTATATCAACTTTAGCTTCAACACGTGAAATCTTCATTGAACATCCAATTAGACGCGTGACAAAACAATTTAGAACATATTGCAAATGATTGCACACTTAAGTAAAAGTGTGATTCCAAAAAGACAAAGACAGGAAGTTATTTGAGACATCCAATCATCTCAAGCAGTGCCAGCACCCCCTAATAAGCTGTGATAGTAGTGCGCTCAAACCACGGGGTAGTCATTCCAAGTGGTTTGTTGTGAATTATTTTAAATGGAGCTGGATTCTGAAGAATAGAATAAATCATTATTTGTCCATTGCTGGGGAATTTATGCTCTGCTTTTATTGACCCAAGTCCTCCGTGGGACACGCACACACACACGCACGCACACACACACAGGGTGGTAGCTGCAGACCAGCACACAGGCTGTGTGAAGTGCCTTGCTCAAGACCACGTTGGGGGGAACTAGAATGTGATTATGATTGTAGCTGGTTATCAGTTCTCACGTGGATGTCTCGTGTCTTTACAGACTTTTTAACCTACTTGGCTTGGAATTTTAACCAGCAAATTTCCACTCCTCCACTCCATGCCTTTATCAGAATGAAAAACAATTTTTACACATTTTCATGCTAAAATCACATTATCCTTGGATTTATGTTGGAAGTGGATAAAGATAGAGTAGAATACATGTAGAATACATTTGTAAACAACAATACACATACAAACTAGAAACATTAGCACTAAACATCTTGATTCAACCCTACAGACGAAAGGCTTGTACTGTATGTTAAGGGCCATATTAAGCTCTCTTCTAACAAGTGTCCTATAAATAGCTCCAGTCCTAAATGTGACTGTACTAGAGACAACCAAACATACAAGTATATCCCGGTCTGTCCAAACTGCAGAGCAAACAGAGCTGCAGCTTGGCAAAAGAACCATTTCACCTCTGTCACAGGGGAGCACATTTAGATAAGCTGTATTGACGGACTAAGACACATTGCACATAACAGACAAGCTCATGTGTGACACAATAAACACACTCAGAGTATGTGTAGCGTTCATTGAGGAGCAGTGGGTCAGGCGGTCCTAATTAGAGCATAGTGAAAGATAAAAAGACACAGCATGGACTGTGATGGAAGAAGAAAGGGGGAGAGAGAGAGAGAGAGAGAGAGAGAGAGAGAGAGAGGGGGATGGAAAGGACACTAAGTGGCTTTTATTATCTGATTCTGCAGGCATATTCTTTCTAGCACAGGTCAAAATCTCTTCCTTCCCCACCTGGCAAAAAATAAATAACTGTTTAGTCTCATTCAGTCATTAAGAATATACAGTATTTTAGTGTTTGAAAGGAAGAAGGGGGGGGATAAGAAAAACACAGGGGCAACAGTCATTCCACACAAAAACCCATTTGTAAACAGTTGGTTCAAGCAAGGTTCAAACAGACAAAGCACCTTGCACCCAAATGCAAAGGCATAGCTGAGTTATTCAGCTCTCGGGTCAGTGTTGCTGTTGGATCCATCTGTTGGGATCACCGTGTCGGCGCGATGCCAATCAGAACCCGGTGCTCAGCGTGTCGGCCTCCGTGGCAACCTTGCGCGGGCTGGGCAAACTCTTCAGGTACTCCAGGTGCCTGCGAGCTTCGGCCTGGTTCTGCCTGACGTAGTATACCACATAGACGATGACCATGAGGAACCATACGAACATCGTGATCAGCATGGCCACGTCCGTGGTCTTCCTCTGCAGGCTACAGAAGTTCACACCTGAGTCCAGCAGCTTGACTAGGGGCCGTCCGCCGTGCTCCCCCAGCGGGCTGGGGTCCTCCCAGCGACTGCCCTCGCCGACGCCGCGCGCCGAGCTCTGGCACACGATGCCGTTGACCGTCTCGGGCTCGAGGTTGAGGGTCTCCATCAGCTCCTGCAGGGCACAGTCGCAGTGCCAGGGGTTGTGGTACAGGCGTGTCTTGGCCCGAGTGGCGCCGAACTCGCCGCGGCTGGCCTGGCTCAGCAGGTTGTGGGAGAGGTCCAGGAGCCGCAGCTCGGGGCCCAGGTGACGCAGGGCGCCCGTGGCCAGCGAGTCGATGCGGTTGTGGGAGAGGTACAGGTCCCGCAGGTGAACCAGTTCGCTGAAGGCCTGTTCGGGGAGCGTGCGGATGTAGTTGCGCTCCAGGTGGAGCGAGACGGTCTCCGGTGGGATGTCCAGCGGGATCTCGCGCAGGCCTGCGTCCGAGCACAGCACCGTGGCCGTGTCCCAGGCGCAGTGGCAGCTGTCCGGACACTGGGGGCGCACAGAGCCCCACAGAGCCCACCACAACAGCAGGCTGAGCAGCCAGGAAGGGCTCCCAGCTCTGCTACCGCCCATCCCGCCTTCTCCGCCCGCACAGGAGCATCTGTCCTCACAGCATCCCGTACACATGGCCTCACCATAGCCTCCTGACGGCCGCCAGGACCCCCGGTCAAACACGACGCCCCCCTCTCGCTCTCTCTCTCTCTCACTCTCTGGGACAACCTGGTGGATTGGAAGGGGGTCAGTGTCTGGAGAAGCAGTCGCTTTTCTCTCACACATTTCTCTCTCTTTCACCCTCTCTCTCTCTCTCTCTCTCTCTCTCTCTCTCCCTCTCTCTCTCTCTTACCCACACATCACTCACAATCAAGATGAAGGCCGACAGCCGAGATTATGTTTTTTCGAGAGAGAAAAAAGGTCAGTAGGTAAAGGGGTGTAAAATGAAATGAGATTAAGCCTGTTCATCTGATAAACCTTTTGTTTTGCTGCCAGACCCTATGATTCCAGACAGCCAAGAACCTATTTAGGCTGACACAAAACCACAATAGATTCTGCGAGTAAAAAAATAAATGCACCCAAAACATCCTGCGCCCGCCTACACACTGTTCACTAAATGACGTGATTAATGTTGTTAATGCATGCATAATTGAACTGGGAGAGTGATGTATAGTTTAACATCTGCAATAGAAAGAACAAAGGGAAAACCGGCTTGATTGTCATGTGATTTGAGGAGCTGGGTTTCTATAGAGCATGCTCACGCTATGGACATCTTCTATTATGTTGCATTCTAAATGAATCGCAACCCAAGCAGGGCAGAGCAAATGGGGATTTAAATGCCATCACATGATTCTGCATGGACACATTAATAAATCAACAAGATGCACAGGGTCGGTCATCTTGTCAACTCCACATACAGGACATTTTATGCAGCGTGTATTTAAAAGGAAAGCCTCATCAATACACTTATTACAGTCCCTCCCCCCCGCCTCATCCCGGATGCAATTAGTCTTTAATCATATTCCGAGGGAGGAGGACAAACGGGAAGTACATTATTGTAGTGTGGAATTTAAGAGAATAAGATTGACACAGTGCAATCGATAGTCCATAGTGCCTGCTACACTATTACAGGCAACAACATCAATCCTGCCTTTGCTCCTCAGTGTCAATAAGCAAATACAGCATTTTAAACTTTACACTCTCTGTTCCCTGGTCATGGTCGAAAAAAGCAATTGGAAGGGGGGGGGAGATCAACACCAAATAAGAATACAGTGTCATGGACTGCATTGATTCAGGATTTTTTACTGCTGTTGCACTCATGAATGTCCCAGTCACATGAACTGTCTCCTTCCTATCTATATGTCTCTCTATCTGTCTGTCTGTCCATTGTTTAGTTTTGTGGGACAACTGGAGCAACATAATGTTTTAACCTCAGAGATAAATTGTTGTCTTCTCCGTTAATGTTGTAATTAAATGATCATTCTCTAAAATGTCAAGCACTCTCTGCTGTCTTCCCATCTTTGATAATCAATCAGTCATCAATCTCCATTTTCCGGGATCCCTTTCGAGACCAGGCTATAATGCTTCAGTTCCTTCATAGATGTGTGGCTACCCTTGTGATTTGTCCGTGCCAGTCTGACAAATACAGTACAAAGATAAGAATGTCCATTAAGGCTCTGAAGCTGTGCTGCCTGCCTTTAGAATTATAAGACAGGATTCGCTAATAACTAACACAAATTATAGACAAGAAGTCAATTGCTGGAACATAAAAAAATATTGAGCTGCAAAACATTGTGCCGTATGATATAGTGTTGAAAGATCACTTTATTTCCCATGAGTGGATCTGTTTGATAGACTGTACAATTTCGCAGAAAGACAATTTAGGCTAGACACACATTATGCAAAAGTTATATGTTCAGGCTGACGTTACTGAGAATTAACGGACATTAATGTGCTGCTCATGTGAGGTCTGATTCGTCATGAATAGTCTCTGTATAAAAGACGGCTATTTCATGAAATCGATGTTTTTGTTAGCTTCGACGGACCTAACTTCACACATTCTGTATAGGTCTATAGGCTATAGGTCTATAGGCTATTCAACGCGTATAGGCAACAATCAATCACCATCAATCAATGATCGGAGTTCTGTATACTACACGCGTGTAGGGGCAGTCGATGTATATTTCTGTTAGTAAAAAAAAAAGCAAAAAAAAAAAGCAAAAATGTACAAATATAAACATTTAAATCACTTTCTAATAACGTTACTAACAGTAGTTTGCCTACCTGTACGGATGATGAACTTGGAGTCCAAGTGGACACGGTCCAGATCTTATTCAGAGCCCCTTATCGGGTTTCAGTTTCCAATAGTATAGTCAACATATGTCGCAAATAAATAATTAGACTAGCCAGAGACATCTGTGCGTAAATCGCGATTGGACCCCAAGGCTCGTCTCATCACTGATTCCAATGGGGATCCAGTGGGGAAAGACCAGGAGCATTATGCTCGCTCGCTCTCTCTCTCTCTCTCCCTCCCTCTCTCTCTCTCCGTGTTACAATGAGAGATACAATGATTTGTCTCTTCTCAGGTCAAGATGAGATTGATAGATCACAGATATTTAGAATGTATGATATTTTTTACTATGCTATATAATAACCAGAAATAATTTCACATATAAGAAAGACAACAAAATCACTAGGCTACCACATGCCAGTGAACTAATTATACTTAATTCCACTACAGAACTTTTATACTGTAGGTCTATGCCTAGAAAACAAAATATTTAAATTTCATTTCCCACTGAAAGAACCAGGCATGCTTTATTTAGCTGGAGTGCAAGAAGCAGTTTCATTCGTTTAGTCGGATATACCTATTTCATCTCCCAGGCTTATTATTGACAGGGGAAATGGACCAAAAGATACAATTTACAGTGTATATCTATTTACCAACACAGCCATTAGAACACATAGATGCTGGTGAATAGCATGCATTCTTATTCCCTCATCATGTTCTATATAAATGGCCCACTTACGTACATACACAAGCAAACACACAAGCACATAACACAATATGTTGTTCCAGGAGGGTTATAGATCATACCTGGAGGTATTATGCTCCTTACCCTCACAAGCAGAACAAAATGAGCCTATATCTGCAGCTCAGCCCTCCAGGGGAAAGGACATCCATGGTGATAGTGACCCACATTTCCTCCCTTCTCCTCCTCTTCAATCCTCGTACAAATCCATCCTCGCCGTTTCACTTATGGCATTTGGTTCATGACAAATAGTGTGATAAATGCAACAAACATGAGTAGAACTCGCCCTTGACTAGTAAATGTCACAATGTTTCCCACTGAGAGACCAGAGGCGAATTACCAGACGTATAAAAGGAAACAACTACATTTTAAATGGAAATATTGATTGTATATTTAAGATTTTCTGTCTAATTATATTGTCCAACATGGAAATTATGAGAAATTAACATTTTACAAAATCTGCCAAAACAAACAGAATAAGGAGCATTCACCAATAAGAGCACATATAATAAAAATAAAAACAATTACATTCATTCACCTATACATAAAATTACTGAAGAAACAAACGGGTGTGTCCACGCCATGATTGTTTGTGTGTACACTGCGTACGAGCATCTTAGAGAGCAGTAAAGAAAGACCAATCAGTGGAGAATATCTCATAAGCAAACTGTAATTCTATTGGGGTTGAATCCACTAACAACAGGTCAGGCTGGGGCAGGTGTTGTGCCGAGGCTCTCAGCAGCCATGTTTATCCAGCGAGGCCAAGAGGGACTTGATGGGTGCACTCAACTAAAAGGGTTGGCAGTACGAGACAAACACTGCGTCATTGCTTTGCTCTGTTGCTGCTGTTGTCCGCCTGCACAGCTGTATGCAAATGTATACATGACCAGTTTCTATATAGTATGTTGCTTAGCTTGTGACAACATTCATCAATGTGGGCAACACTGACTGCAATAAAAGAGAAGAATATGTTGTGTTAGAGGTTGCATGGCAGCAAACCATTTGAATCCTTGCTTACTGTGCATAGCAATCAAGCGTTTCCTCTTAATTATGTACAAGTGTGAGATTGCACATGCTTGGGAGAAGTGATGATAATGCACGGATGTAGGTCCCTGCATAGTTATCCTCCCTTTTCACTTTCACTCCAGTTGTCTATAAATACACATGCATCTGAATGTATAATCTGAGGTAACAATTAAGCAAAGCCCCATCCTCCATGTCCCCAATAGCAATACAATATTCAATGGGCTTAACTGCCAGAGATTAACGTAGCCATAGCTACCAGGGTTTTGGTCAGGAAGGAGTGTCGTCCCAAAAGGGTATTGATTGGATTGAGACCTTGGATCTAATCCAACTGAACAGAGAGCTAGTGAATAACAACACAATAGAATGCAAATAAATCTGGGAGTAAAACAAAAACTTGTCACCATGAATACAAATGCATAAAATAAAGCAATGCAACAATAGACGTGTCTAAACATATATATTTTGTATTATTATTAGTATGATTTCTGATAAACTAACTTCCAAAGTGGTGGCTGAGTCGAAAAAGGATACAATAAATTGTGAAACATGTACATGTACATAAGACTTTAAATATTATTTAAAAAAGGGTACAACATGATAATGTGACTCAAAACATTTGAAACTATCTGTGTACAATCTCAGGAACATGTACTTAATGTTGCAATTAAAATGTTTGAGAAATTAGGTAGGGAGAGTTAGTAATAGAAGTTTAGGGCAAAAAAGGATCTCTCATAGCCATCACTATAGTGAGAAATGAACAGACTGAAGTGAGCATGGCAATCATGATGAAAGACACTAGCGACATTTACAGACATAATTAAGAATAAATTAATGAATTTGTAGCTGCAGTGCCATTTGCATGGAGAGAACATTGGTGCCAGTTTAGGGGGTTGGGGGGGATTAACAATTAATTAAATTACAGAGAAAAAATATATTAAACAGAGGAAATGCTTTGATAAAGTTAAATGAGGATAGACAGCACAGCCTAGAAGAAAATCCACACATTTATTAGAAGTCAGTTAATTGAACTGCGCTCAACTTCACTTTATTCATCATGGCTGATTAATGAAGCCGTTGACAAAGCTTTGAACAAAGCATTTATCTCCAGCGTTTCAAATCAAGACAGTCGAGGACATGATGCTTTGTGCAGGAAAGGAATCAGTCAGAAATAGATTTTTCTGAGTCAAATGTATCTATTAGGAATGAAAGAAAATATAAGTGTTAGCCCTGCTTTACAGGTACGGTTCTTTAGGACTTGCCCAGATTGTGTCATTTAGATGTGTTTTACTCATTTCGCCTGGTTTTTATGTTCAGTTATGTTTCCTCTTCAAGCGATGCCTTTGAATACATTAGCTGGTGACAAACAACACGAGAAAATCTTCCAAATACTATTTTATTACAAAAAGCACTTGACAATGTATACTCAATCTAAAACAGCAGAGCAGATTCATCTGAGTGTAAAACCTTACAGCCAAATAACTCAGGTCAACAATATTATTAATGCCGAGCCATGATAACTTGACTGAAAAGTATGCACATCTCCAAATGTGGGCGAACAAACCGTGGTATAACTCCCCTCTAAAATCATTCAGCCGTTGTCTCTTTTCTGCAGCGTTCAGCTGCTACCATTAGCAGGGGGCTGGGCGGCAGCTTGTAGGGTCCTGCGAGCCATCGCCATGGCTCCTTCCTGGGTCTCATTCCCGCCGATGAAGCCACCGGCGTGGACGAAGATGCAGCCCGAGATCCCACTGAGCTCGGACAGCGCCTTGTCCCGAACGCCGCGCCACTCCTCCAGCAATGACAGCCTGGGACAGATGGACACGCAGAGAGGTCAGCCGCGGAGCTCTGCTGACGCCGCGCTGCCCGTGTAGCGTCACACATGGCCATGTGGCACTCCACCACAGCAAACACAAGACCACTTTTACCGCAGACAATGCAATTAAACTGTGTCTGTGTAACTACAAATACAAATAATTTTGTAAAACGCGAGATGTGATTTTAAAACAATTAAATCGTTATTGTGTAGTTATACCTGAAGACCAGAAAGGTGATCAAACACCGCACTGGTCAATGTCACACCCTGCAAACGGAGTGCTGAAGAGCAGAAACGTCCCCTTCATGTGACTGCCATGTGTGCCCTTGATTGGCGGTTAGAGGTGCAAGTTGATATACGCTGCTATTGGGAGTCAATAGGCAATCTTACAAGGCGGGGAAAATAATTGGAAGCACTGCGGTGCTACGGAGTGTCTCTAGATGGAATATGAGAGCTGTATATTTGTGAACATGTAGAGCAGCTTGTTAAACACCCACTGCGGTGAGCGTACAACTTCTGCCTACAGCCTGGCTCACATGCAGGCCATTTGAAAGACTTTTGAGCTTGGCAGACAGAATAGCCCTATTGTTTGTATACTGATGATGCCATTATTTCAGGCTGGTATACGTATGCAAAATGCATGCAATACAAGTCCAATTACAAAAGTATTAATTGCACGTTTAAATATTTAAATGTGCAATATAGCTCTTCAAATATATCACTTAAGGTTATTTCAAGTGCACAATGCTGCATTCAATAAACTGTATGGCAAAAGACACATTGCAGACTGCTAATCCCCGTCAACATTAAATTAAGACACCAATCGATCGCTCCACAGTACAGAAGGAAAAACAATCTACCAAGGAAAGGTCAAGGCAGGTAATGAGGGAAGAAGCAGAAGGCATAACTGTTGTGATGACGACAGGCCAAAATGTGATTCTTGGGAAGAACCATCTAAAAATAGGCACACAATTAGAGAATTTCTCCTGAGAAGCAGCTGTGAGACCCGCGGTAACCTTTATTGATTCTAGATTTATAATGAAGTGTAAACAAATGCTTAAGCAAGTGGAAAAGAAAAATATGAAAATATCTGCTCTGCTTGTGTTTAGATGATGTAGCGCAGAACTGGGCCTGTGTACAATGCCTTCTGTTGCGTTTTCTTCTCCAAGACAAAAACAAAAAGACATTTGTGTAAATGCCGAGGTGTTAAAGTTGAATCCCTCCTTCGGCTTTGTGACTCATAATCCATTGGCACAAGTTCTCCACGAGATGCGTGACACACACACACACACACACATCTTCTCTTCCCAACACCGGACATAATAGTGAAACCAGAGAAACACATGTATGCTTGTACCTTTGCAAATGTTACATTGACAGTCAACCTCACCGTCATGTAACAATAACACAGGTTGTTAGTATCAGTGGAAAGACAATCATCCTTCAGCCAAAACAAAATATGCCGACCGACTTTATTCATTTTTTAGAACTCCACCCTGTTCTCCTTGCATTTCCTTCAGTAATCTGAGGCTCGTGTATAAAGGCGATTGTTCAGTAGCGGGGACGCAGGTGACACCACCACCACCAGCTGACAAACTCTTTCAAGTGTGTTCTGCACAGGCCTACTGCTCCAAAGGCAGGCCACCCAGAGAAGCAGCCATCTGGATGAGAGTCATTATCCATCTACAGCCGTCATACATGCATTTCAGAGATTGAATGCAATGTAGAGCTTCATGACCCTAAACAGATGTCTGACTCCTTAATTCTTTTTAGTTGTGACCGGGGCCACCAGAGCAGTCAGACGCTTATGATTGGGTTCTTCATTAGGGCGAAAACATTGGCGGAACAGAGAAGGGAGGGAAAGAAAGGGTGCGGGGACGTGAGGGTGGGAAACGGGTGTGGAGGGAGAGTCGGGAGGAGAGGAAGGGTTATTGATGCAAGGGGTGAGGAAAGGGTGATGAAATGGATGATGAACGGTGTTGTCAAGCACAATACATAGTTATGAGAGAGAGAGAAATAAACTGGTAGAAATTGACATAAAACTAAACTTAAAAAAAAAAAAAAACTATCTCTTGCCTGTAACATTTAACCATTATTAAATGTCTCCCCTGCCCTCCCAATAAGCATTGATTACTATATTATTTTGTAAATATTTCCAAAATATTTTTGATTTAATAGTATATTGTTTCAAACATGTATATTCCTATGTCCAATATATAGTATATATCTTAACCAAATGTTTTATTTTAATCTTTATATTTGCCTATGTACAATACAATGTAAGATTTCCTTGAGTGTTTTGAAAGTCGTCCTGAAATAAAATGCATTATTATTATTATTATTATTATAAAAGGAATGATTAAAAATAGACAGAACAGCTGTTGTTCACCTCAACCCTTTCTCCCCACACTGACAAATGTATCCGTTTCCCTGGTGTGATCCAATCACGGCTTTCTTTCAATACATGCCACGTCTATAATGGGCCGTGTCAAAACCAGGGTCTACACGGCACAGTAACAAGCCCTTTAGGTGGGGCTGGGATGGAGTGGAGTGGACTAGTTTCAAGGTAACCATCTGCTGTCATAGCATGGTCTCCAGTTTGGCTCTGGTCTGTGTTGTGACATTTTCCTCGCCCTGGTGAAGCTCTTATCACCACCTGACATTCTACTACAATTACAGGAGAGCAGACTAGCAACTAACCTTCAAGGTGAAAACAGCAACGCGCCAGCAGATCTTTATTGGAGCGGTAATTGCCGTATGCATTCCACAAGATAATTCATAAAGATGAGAAGGAAAATGTTTGCTTTGTGACCTTGAGAATTGTTA
This sequence comes from Amblyopsis rosae, assembly GCA_025399935.1. NCBI lineage: Eukaryota > Metazoa > Chordata > Actinopteri > Percopsiformes > Amblyopsidae > Amblyopsis > Amblyopsis rosae. The sequence goes on from JAODTR010000020.1 coordinate 1,004,220, forward strand.
GCCAGCACCTCCTGTAGTTAATCTTTGTTTCTTTCTTTCCAAGTCTATTAAGTTAACCCTCATACAGCTCTATGAGAAGTGCCTCTAATGACCACATTAAAATGTTAATTATTTGTCTTTACGCAATTTAATATAATTTTATTTTCCAATTTGTTATGGTCATTGCAGTGGGTTATATTCTTCTTGCACCGCCGGTTATGTCAGTGCGATAGGCAAGAGAGCACATGTGAAATGGAAGGCTAAGAAAAGCTACGGTTCAGTCTGCAGTGAGTCCTGCTGTTCGCTGCTGGAGGGGCTAGCAAGGTCATCGCATGGTCGTATTTTTAACTCACAGTCTCAGATGCTGGTTTCTGCTGCATGCTTATATTGTGCTTCTTCCCGGCAGAAAAAAAAAAAAAAGTTTAATTAAAAATTAACTTGCAGAAATTATCAAAACCTGTGGTTGAAGTAAGCTCATGGCCAACAGAGACAGATTTAACCCAACAATAATTGGTGTATGAATTATTCACAGCTCCCAGGGTAGATTGCTGGTAGGAAAATGGTTGGCCTCCGATACAATGACGTTGATCGGTTATACATTTTGAAATAGAATAGAAAAAGAAAAAAAAAAAAGATCTACAGCATGAACTCCACAAGTTGAAAAACATTCTCTAAAATATTACTTTATTATTATTTGTGACAGAATTTCTTGTCCCCAGCGTTCAAAGCTGCAAGATCTGAGCAATCGATAGACTAATTATAGTTTTAGGGGTGACGTGTTCCTTTAAGCAGCACTGAACATAGCTAGGTCAACCCATTAAAAATGAAAACGGCAGCTATTCATACAACGGAGAAAATGTAAGATATCCCCCCAGAGAGGGGCCAGATAGATTTTCTTCACTGTACTCTGTTAGATAGTGTGGTATGTGGTGCCCAAAACAGCTAGCAGCGCTTGCAATGTTGATTAGAGATGTGCCTCTGAAAGCAAGCCCTGGGAGAACATCATCCCAGTAGAAAGACACAACCAACTCAGACATGAAAGATAAACATATCAAACAAAAGGTCAGATTTGATGTTCTGACCCTTAAAGAGTGTGAGGTGTGATAAGTTCAAGGTCCTATTGTGCAAACTCCTTAAGATTCTCCAGAACATACTGGTCAAGAACAAGGTCATCTTAAAACATTCCAAAAAAAATTAAAACTGCCTTGTGGAGACAGCAAAATCCAGTTAGAGCTCCACATTAAATAAATCTATATTTGGGCTCATTTGGGGGAAAGAACACAAGCAGAATGGATTTAAATTATACATAAATAGATGTATTTTCTTTTTTCCTTTTAAGAGTACTGTACTGAAAAAAAACATTTTAGCAGACTAAACACTACCAAAACTGATTTGCATTCTAAAAGAGTTATGTACCGTTCTTTAACATCTAAGCAATCAATATTGCCATTTTCACTGATACTTTGCTCCAGTGGCTACAGTACATTTTATTCACGGACAAACGCAACCACTTAAGTCAAGAAAAGACAGGATATTTAAATTAAATCTGATCTTTCTTGCCTGCTCTTGACATTGTTTAGACAGGTTCAAGGCTACACAGAGGACAGGAAATGCAAATAAGAAGCCTTAATTATACTTTATCCAGTCAACAGTCAGTCAATGTGGTTTCTCCTGGGATGACAAATCAACCCTAGACGATTTGAACAAGCATGAAAGTTATGTAAATCATATGTGACACGGTCACCTGATCTCAACCCAACTCAACACATCTGAGACCCCCAGAGCTGTGCCTGCATCATCATATTGTTGTCCTACTAACAGAACAATTACAGCGTGACAAAATATCTATTCTTGGCTTAAAGCTACTGCAGTCCTCCAACAGACACCAGCAGTTTTTGAGACAACCCCTAAAAAAATAGTTCTTAGTTCTTAATAGAACTAACTAATAACTACAATACAACTTTCAAACTGATTTGAAGATTTTAGATAAGTGATTTAGAATGATTCAGATGTTTAATTCCAGATACACGCATACCATGATCGTAAAAAATCAGGCCGTCGGGTTCCTGACTGTTTGTTCACCTTTGTTTAAGTTAGACTAAATAGCATTTTGCTAGGCTTAACTAGCTATGGTAAGCTAATTAGCGATCGCTTTTCAGCACAGCCAATGTGCATACAGATACCGGTGGCGATAGTCATACAGAATCAATATCAAGTGAAGAGTTTCCTAACGCTCTCGTCCCGCTGCCTGTAAATAACGGAGCTGTATTGGCACTCGCCACTTTTGTGCCACAGGCTACTGCTGTTTATCTTCTGAAAATGAAGCGGTCAGATTATTACATTTTTAAATGAGGAGAAAGTGAAAGCTAAAATGTGATCTCCACCCATCCATCCATCCATCCATCTTCTCCCGCTTATCCGGAGTCGGGTCGCGGGGGCAGCAGCTTCAGCAAGGGACCC
>JAODTR010000020.1:1006758-1021348 GCA_025399935.1 Amblyopsis rosae
TATACTCGGACAAGTGAATGACAAATGTACTTGTCCGAAAGGACAAGTACATCAAAATGCTTAATGTCAAGCCCTGTTTTAAGGACCAGCGGAAACCCTGATTCAGTATTGTACTGCATACAGAAATGCATTGCCCACAAAACAGGAGTTATTAAAATAACTGACTGGCTTTGATTTGACATACTACTACTAACTAGGAATAACTTAACTAAATTAAGAGAAACATTTCTCAGGTGAGGAAAGGAGCGTGTTACAGAGAATGAAGCCAAGACTACAGGAAAATAAGTGAACTAGCACCCAAATGGTCAAGCTGAAAAAGCAAGCTACAGATATGTGGGCTAGCCAGTTCATATGTATTAGCTATTAAATTTGAAAAAGAAAAAGAAAAGTATATTAATAATGATCATCAAAGTGACAGCCAAGCATAGAAAATGAGAGAACAGGACATATGCTGACCAATTTCCAACCATAAGAGTAGATGTGGAAATATGACATGGGGTGGAATCTGAGAATAGAAAATAGCCATAGCCAATGATATTATGGCTTCTCAACTAAATTTGAAAGTGTACGGCATCTTACCTGGCGCCAATGAGGTACTCTGCCAGGTTGATACTGGCAGGAGAGCCTGTTATGGTGACCTGGCGGTCCGCAGAGCCCTCCACGGGATTGGCAATCTTGATTTGAGCCCCTGACATCTGTCTGATCTCATTTATCTTGGCTCCCTGACGTCCAATGATGCACCCAATGCACTGACGTGAACAGGAAACAAGGTTCAACAACGAGCCTCTATTAAGCGGAACAGGTAGCGCTACTTAAATCTCAGTTAATGATTTTCTTCTAGCCAATTAACTAAAACAAAAGGGAGTCTAGGGCTGGACCAGAATATTCGACCATTCGTTTTATATGTGTACGTATTTAAGTCTTCATTTTTTGCATGCGTATCAGTATTTTTTCTGTAACATTTTTTTTAATAAAATCAGTATGTTAGATGTTCTATTGGTTAAGCCTACACACTAATCAACAAATCTCTGACCAGTGCAACTTGATCTGAAAGGAGAGAGATAGAGTGTAGCTTCAATAAAGGACTGCCATTGGTTATTAGCAGAGCTCCTATTCCCAATTCAATTGTCAATCTCAGACAGAGGTTATTTTCATGTCCCAACAAGCCCCGCTAACATTCATATTAACGCTTGCAGGTTAATATGAAATTATTGCAACAGCAGTTGGTGCAGACAGAATTTTTAAATCTAAAATTGCGTTTTGGACTAAATATTTTACTGGATTGGACATTTGCCAATGTAACAGAATTATTTTGGACCGTTATCGACTGGTGAATAGCTGGAGTCTAGGTGAATACATTACCGGTTAGTTTTAAGTACCTTTATGTTGGTTTGAGTCTAGAGTTATTCATCTGCACAAGCCCTTACAAAGTCCTGACTGTTCGCTTGGATCTTAAGTTGCTGGTATGAGTTTTATTCATGTTGTTGTCGTGTTTCGGCCCGTTAACCACCCCCCGCCCCCCTCTTCACAGCTGAGCCGTGTTGATGTTTAGACTATAACAGCACAAACTAACGCTTGTATAACTGTACTGTACAAGCAGTCTTATTTATTTTATAAAAATTCAAAAAAGCATTAAAGCATAACAGATATGCTACAAGTTAAGCTACACAAATATTCTCCTGTACAGTCAGTACCGGTAGCTTGTCTTGCAGGCTGTACATTGCTCCATTGTACTATGAACGCCCGCCCCCCCTCGTTGAACTGTTGACCATTTAAAAAGTACTCACATCATTTGGAATGGTCATCTGGGAACTGGTCTGGGCAGAAGCATCCATGCCTGCCAGAAAATGAATGGTCGAAAACTTTAGACAAAAAGCCTACTCACTCCATTTCAACAATGTTAAGAGACAAACGGTATCTTTTAAACCAAGATACTAACATCCACGGTTTTGTGTAGCAGTTCCGAAGACATGGCGAGTTAACGGAAGGCACAGCCTGTTGAGCTCTTGCATAGGCATACGGTGCTACTGTAGCTAAATTCATTTTTCATTTTGAAATAAAAACTAGATTAGAACCACCGAGCCTTTCTATAGTTATCAGAACCTAATAAAAATAAATAATAGTCTACAGAGTGAATATCATAAAGGGCAGAAAAAAATGCCCTGTTTATTTATAAACATCAATGCAGGTGTGTCATTTTGCTGAGAAATGACAAGACGTGCACCACACACACAAATACTGTGTCGTGGGTGGGTTAGGCATGACGCAGCAGTTCCCTTTCTTGTGGGTCTCTTTCACGAAACCTATCTGACGTGTGTCAATAAAATATCCATGATGTCCGCCAAGGTATGAGAACTGTCCAAAACTCTCCAGGTTATTTTTTATTCAGTCTCTGGCCGCTGTCTGTTTTGCCGTCATGTGGTTCAAAACGGTTTGTCTGCTTGCATTTTGTAGCAATGAAGCTACAGTGTTCTTAGTATTCCAAATAGTTGATTTTTAAAAAGGTGTCCGTTTTAAACATGAATATAGCAGCAACCAATTACTATTTTCTATGTTAAGGATATAGTGGAATATTGTCCTTAGCAGGGGTCCTGTAAGTAATGTAATCCGATCGCATCTTTTTTTTTTTGTTTACCTAATGCTTGCTCTACAGCATAGCATGTGTGGGTGGCAACAAAAACAGTGTTCTTGTTTGGCTGAGAAGCTGGTACTAGTGTGCCATCTAGTGGCAGAAAGTATAGAAAAAAGCAGACTATTCCACAGAATGTAATAAAAGCCAGGAAAAAAAAATATCGATTATACAGCTCAAAATAAAATTTAAATAAAACCGCGATATGAACAGAGTACATGTACTGTTTGTAGTTGGCCTACGGCATTGGTGCCAAATCATCTCATACCAGTAAAGCCCTGGTTGCTGGGAGCAATTGGGAAAGGGTTCTGCTGCATAGCCAATTGGTGGAGCTTGGTCAGCTGTGGAGATATAGCAGCAGAGGAAGACTGTGAGAGTAAGGGGAGAGGGAGGAGGGGGGGAGAAAAGTAAACAGAAAGAAAAGATGGGAACAAGATATACCATCAGTACATATTATAAAACAGCACAAAGAAAATCACTTCACGAGTCAAATAACTAGCTGAAATGCCAGCATTAATCACTGATTATCAATAGCATTTAATTGCTGGTTTATACAGAGTACACCATATGGCTTTTCAAAATAAAACTGGAGGGATGCATCCCTATGTCTTCAGGTGCAGGGTAGAAAAGAATAAATGCATCAGTAATCTCATACATAAATACCAACAGAAACCCCAAATACAAGATAACCAATGGATTTTCAAGTTAGCTTGAGTCCATCATAGCAGCTCCATAACGCCAAATATCAACCCCAGGTCAAGGTTTGAAAAACATAATTGTTGGCAGTGGCAATATTTAAATTTAATCCAAAAGGATCCTATGAGAGCGACTACGAAGCAGGTCAGACATTGAGTGACACTGCTCACTTCTATTACTGTGTAGAGACAACATGTAGTCCTGTCTAGTGAATGATAGTCAACAACACCAATGATCACAACTGAAATTGACATGAAAAATGTATCCCTTTTAGTTAGACCACCATAATTATCAGGGACGGACGACAAGATGAGATGCAGACTCGCACGAACAAGAAAATGAAAGAAGAACAGACATTCTTGGAAGGGTGGAGAGTCTGGACAAAGAAAAGTCAATTCCTTTACAACTGGCTGGCAAACTAATTAATTATGCAAAGAACCTGAATAGTGGGCTGTAAAAATACAACCAAAATCGTCTGTGTGTGGGGGGGAGGGGGGTGGTTATAAACAAATTGTAACTAATTGTTGTCTGATCCAATTTATTTTAATAAAAATGGGGGGTATGTAGAAATTTCTACCACACTTACATCAGGCTGTGGGATCGCGTGCTGTCCTTGTACGGCATATGCCTGCAACAAATGGAAACACAACTTTCATAGGCCTCCTGTTTGACTTGTTGTTCAAGTCAATCTCTGAAAGAAGGTGAAAAATCTAGGTTTATAATGATCATGTGTGCTGGGACGGGGTTGCCTTTAAATAGATACTCTTGTCCAAAGTCTCCACTTTATTGGAAAAGTTTTAAGAAGCCACAGACCAAGAAAAGTAGGAAAGAGCTTTATGTAGATAACGTGGTTAAAGATACTAAATAAACTAAGAATTGTCTCTATCAGAGCAATAATTGTGGGCGGGATGCAGAATGCTTGTCTCCTGAAACTCAACACAGACCAGACCAGTAAGACAAACCAGTTATACAAATCACACACACTTGTGTAGTCCTGCAACAGTCCAACTTCAGGGCAGAAGACCACATCATTGAGCTTTTGTGGAAATGCATTTGCCACAAGCAGAAAAAATAAAAATAAAATAAAAAGTCTACTACACAAATCAGAAACATCTTCAGAAGTGATTGTCTTGTCCAAGAAACATCAAGTACATAAAACCAGTTAGTTTTTTTTGGTCAGTACTATCTAACCCTTCTATCGCCAACAGCTAAATTGTATTTAAGGCTCACAAAAAAAAAAAAAAGTCCCTTAGAACAGAGTCGTTCACTGTTCAGTGTAATTACCTGTCCACCTGCGAAGATAACAGGAGATCCTGAAGGCTTGGGTCGGTAAGGGATGGTGACCCCCTTGGGTGGAGACTGGAGAAACAGGAAAAGGGGTAGTAAACAGAGTGACTTTAAGGATGTCAAACTTTTTCTTCAGGGAAATTTCCATGCAAGGCACCAAATGTTATCCCCCCCCATACAGAACTTCCATGCCTTCCAACTAGGGCTGGGCCGATAGACGATGCCATCGTCCATGGATATCTCAATGTTTCCCAGGTATTGTGATTAAAAGAAAAGGGGCAAAGCAGCGTTCAGACAATTATAAATCACTCACTCTCTATGTGCATCTATCACACATCTCTCCATCTGGCAATGCAAACAGCAAAATAGAACGACAATAGTCACCTGCTTGTGCTCACTCACTTTGCTGTCGCCTACAGTGATTTTATAGTTATTCGCTAGCCATGGTCGTCTATCAATCTTTTGCGCGAATTCAATCTTGCGCACAACTTCAGAAGTAAGGTAAACATGCTTTTATCGTCGTACATGTTGCGAAATTCATCCACTGCATTTAACCCATCCCTCAAGGAAGCAGTGGGTAGTATCCGTCCTCTTTCATTGGGTAGGCCATAAACAAGAAGCACACTACTGTCAGATAGGCGAAGTGGAACCTTTTTTACCGACTATGACGAGACAATTTTTTGAAGTTTAATAAATTAGGCTAAGGAAAGATGGGGTGCACGTGATATACATTTTTCAAATAAAAATATTGACTATATGATATTGAAGTAGTAGTTAATACATTACTACGAAGAGGCAGTACTTATATTTTTTGCCCATCCTCCCCTACTCAGTGTTTCCTTACTTTTCCTCTGTAACCCCTTTGCGTAAGCCTGGTCTGGTCTAGTCATATTGATCTGTAACCCCGCCAAAAAAGAAAACTAAAAAGCAATAAAACAATATAACAAATAAATGTGCACAACTTAAATTATATTTTGAGAGAGGGATGTGATGTTTTTCTCCTCTGTCCACTCAACTTCTTATTGTAGATTTGTAGCAAACTAAGTGGAATCAGTAAATTAAAATATTGAATTTACAACCCGTGTTTAAAATGGGATTTTCTGGAGAGTGTTTTTAGCTCTGTATAAGAACATATCTCTTCTGAAACTAACGCGTGTGGAAACGTTTACAAGACCAGTCAGGTACACTGGACATGCACATGCCGATGTAAACAGGAAGCATTTTGTCAGAACATTCAATACTAACGAGGAACAGCACGGCGAAAAAAAAAGATGTATTTTCTTGGACTAGAACCTTAACTGAAAGGAACCCTTGAGTATAGGACGGTCATGGCGATTGAAATATTTTCTCTCTGGTGCTCCGAAACAGACCTAACAAGCGCCGATCATCAAACATCGCGCATGGTCGCTCTGATGACAGCAGATAAGGTTAACGTTAGCTACGTTAAATATGCTTTTAAATGCCTAAAGCAAAAGGTTCTAAACCCCATCGACTGCATGACTATAGCCGTCACTTACTGATTATGTGCCTATATATGCCGGCGCCAGCATGCATTCGCCGCAGGAGACGTTTGCTACTCTTTTCATTTAGAGAATGTAGCTACCACATAATAGCTGGCATGGTAAACAACCTACACACGACACGTCTACATGGTTCTAAATTAGTGCCAGATGAAAAAAATGTGAGAAGTTATGACATTCACACACTGAGCGTCATTATCTTTTCAATAAAAACACAGAGAGCAAATCTGTTTGCATACTATTGTTCACCTCACTGAAAAGGGTAGGTTACATGGCTTATCGTTATCAATATGTCCTGCTAAACAGACGCTGCCTTGCAAAAGTGTCAAGATTTGAGTGAAGAGCGCTGGCGACTTAGGGACAGTCAACAAATTACTATGAATCATAGTACTTCGATTAATGATGAGCGGCAAAAAACGAATTACTACGTACCGGTTCAGGCACCGGAACCGTTTAAAAAAGTATCGATTTGGCACTGGAATCGTAAAAACCCCAAAGGATACCCGACCCTAGTGTAAATGTGTCAGATGTACATGCAAGCTCAACACTGCCCATTATGCGAGTAATTATACACCACAGCTTTAACACCTACGCCCACCATAATGAAAGCAAAGTGCAAAACAGAAACGGTATTCCCCAGGTGCTACACATACCTCGAGCATGACCACACAGATCTGCTTCACACACTCAATAATCGACTGGGGAGTGCCGGCAATGGTGATGGCACGCTCCGTGGAGTTGGGCAGCATGTCTCCTGCCACTTGTACCTGAGCACCAGTCGACTGCCAAACCAAACGGGCAAAAAAAAGAGAGAATTAGGAATGCAAGTTGCTGAAGCGTGGCAGCTGCTTATCCAGGTTTGGATGATGGGTCGCCGTGCATTCTTGGTGAGGCATTGCATAAAACTATTTAACACAAACCTCTCGAATCTCCTTGATTTTGCAGCCACCTTTTCCAATGAGGGAGCCACACTGACTGGCAGGCACCACAATGCGAAGAGTGACTGGGGGCTTGCTGGTGGCTGTGCTGTTTGTCATTGAGCTGCTTATATCCTGAATAAACCAATAAAAGGATGGATGTATACATGTCATGCAGTTGTAGAAGGCTATAATATAAAAGTGTTTAATATAATCTAGGGCTGTCAGACTAATTCATGCTTTAAATTAATCACACGCTTTGAGTAATTCATTGCGATTCATTAATTGCATATTTTTACCCGTTTGTATTGATTGTTACCAACATTTGTATTCATTTTTAAAATAAACAAATATTTGCATAAAACAGGCATTACTTCTTACACAAAAATATCACAGTCTCACCATTTTGAACATAATCATATGGTTTCACTACAGACAGACACACTACCTCTTCCAGCTTTTCAATTATCATGGAGAATGCCTTGAAGATGGCGGTGGTTGGACCTGCCAAAGTAATTATCCTCTCAGGACAGTTTCCCTCAGAGATGTTTATGCGAGCCCCACTCTACACACACAAAAAGGGAAGAAAGGCATGTGGAAAACCTTGAGTTTTTAAAGCCAGGAGGTCTAACGTCACAACCACTACATAAATTCACTCTTGTTCCAATGAAATAACCACTTTATAGAAGTCACGTGTGTAACCTACCTCTTCTCTCATCTTCTTCACAGATTCACCTTTCTGAAAAGCATCCAAATAGGTCAGTTGCATAGACTTTACAGTGACTGATGTCAGTCGTCATGGAAAAGATCAACCTGCTTACCTTGCCAATGATGCTACCAACCTCCTGAAGTAAGAGACAATTAAAAAATGAAAGTTATATTGTTGCCTGTATCATCATATCATCTTCACTTGGGTTACAAACTACTAACACACTGACTGGTATTTTGACTACACTCACAACATTCTCTCACACACACACACACACACACAAGAACACACTAGCGTATATTAATTCCATATGTGCAATATCATCTGGGCAATAGGGTGTAAGCAAATAAACTGACATACGCAGATCCAGGAAGATATCAATCAAGCCGGGTTAAATTAGAAATGTGAAATTTGGTCTGAGAACCACAATCTCACTATTTTATCAATACAGAGCTGAGAAAACTTTAAAATGACATACAATGCACGTGTTCTTAGATCTTGTACAGATTATATTTTTGTAGAAGATATATGTGGAGCACTTGGGTCTACATTTCTGCATGCATTATGGAAAGTTTACATAATTTAATATACATATTTCAGAAACATGTGAATATACTTCCTAATTGGGCTACATAATGAAGCATATGCTACATTTTTAAAAACAGTGCAAGTTGTGCTTCTTTATCTCTTTGCATATGGAGTCTAAGCAATAATATGGTTGTTAAACTCCCACCACAAAAGCATAGTGCAGTATAGATATGCAATTGCCTCACAATGACATAGCATATGGATAAGTCTCCCTTTGATAGTGAGACTGACGCATATTAACCAGTTCACAGGCCACACCTTGTATTTCTCACGCTAAGAATAAAAAAGAAAAAGTAAATTTGCTGCAAACTGGTTTTGAAGTTGCAAAAATAATATGGTTGGGGAAGAGGGCTAAAACGTTGTTGTTGTTCTCCCAAAACGGATAATCTCACTCTGAACTTTATGTTAAACAGCCCACAGCCCTGGCTCCGTAAATAGTAGAACATAAACAAAGTGGCAAATACCGCTCGTAACAAAGCCGTGGTACTACACTTTGCCTCACAATACATACTATGTGAGAGGCGGCACCGGGGAGGACCGCGTAGCTATACTGTTTTGATTTGAGCTCGAAGTTAGCAAGAATGACTGACCCTGACTTTAAAATTACAAAAGTCATTTATATGTCTACAAGCCACTCATTACCATAAATATAATATCTGAGCAACATTCTGCTGAGAAAGGCAACTGATTAGTGATCTGACCTTGCCATGCATAAGCAGCCTGATAGTAAGGGTGACATTGAGCCCTCCTTCAATCACACCGGAGTCCATAACTGTCAGAAATGGAGCGTATTTGTCCGTGTTGAAATGGAATCTTTGGTCACCAAAATGATCTAGATGAGCATACAAACAAAATGAAAATTAAACAAAACTATATCTTGCCAACAGACAGAATGAACAATTATAATAATTACAGTTATGCTAGTGTCATTTAGGTGCATATAAAAATGGAATAAACCATGTTTGAATAGCTGTAGATAAGGTAAGACCTGATCCATGTTTAAAATAGTGCTTAAAGTTCCTTAAAATGGTACAATTTGTCCCAGGGTAGAAACCAGCATTTTTGTTTTAAAACTCAAGACAGCAAGTGCCCTTCCTTTCTATCGGTACATGTTATATAATTCCCATCCCTCTTGTTACAAGTTCACACACTTTAGTGGACAGTTGATTGAACTGTGTGCTGGGTACAAATGTGTGGTTATGGGGGCGCTATAACGCAATCGAGAACTGTAACTGTAAAGTGCACATTGCTACCAAATCTCGTGTTTCTGACTACCGTATTGAAATGCATTTAAGTACCGGTAGCGTAGAATCCAACTGAAAACCTTGGGTTGAGTCATTTCGATTGTTACGCGATTGTTAAACATAATTACATTAACGTAGATTTGTCGACAACTGTGTTAAAATAACGCCATTTTACCACAATCTGGGTACATTAGTAGTGTCCATGTGTATCTGGTAGTGGCCATATAATCAGTTAAGTAATAAGTCTCATTATAAATGGCACTACTTACTAGAATTATATTAGTACTACCGTCTCCAGTCAACAGATTGATCCAGTTTCAGAAACGATAACTAAATCAAGCATGTGAGCGCTGTTAGCCAGCTAGCTAGTTAGCCCCTTTAGCCTTAATGTTATTATTGCGGAAATAGTTATATTTGTCCAATTTAACAAAATCCAACAAGAGACTGAAACCAAAACTAATAATAACAAAGCAATGTTTAGGTAAATAATGGGAATATATTCATTCTCACTGCGTTCTTTACACGCAGCATGCTCGTCATGCGGCCTGTCCACCTCACGTGAAGCCTGTTAGCAAGATGGCTAATCGTGTAGCTGCTACGCGCGATTTCTTTAGTTACTTTTGATTCATCGAGAATACAAGAAAAATAAATCATACCTGGATCGAACGTTGATATGTGATCGGGGGGAGGGTGGGGATTTAAGGGTAGAAGGGGAGAGGTTCGGGAGGGTAGAAACCCGGGGGAGAGTTTAGAAAGGATTCGGGGAAGAGGGAAGAGTGATATGAGATCGAGCTCCACTCCTTTTACACAAAGACAACAAATTATAACCCCTGAACCTTACCCTTTAACTCCCTCCCTATAGCCATCCCCGCCCAATACACACACGCACGCACGCACACACTCAGTCTGTCAGCCTATAAAACAGCATAATAGGCTGTGCCTAGATCATTATTATTCTTATGGATATTTTTGACGTTCGATGTATAGCCTACAAAAAGTTAAAGTCACAGATGGGCTAAATGTATAGCCTAGCCTGGAAGTAGCTTTAGTTTTCATCTTTAATAACTTACAATAGTACTAGCCTATTTCTGTTATTGCATGGAAATTAAACATCCATCCATCCATCCATCTTCATCCGCTTATCCAGAGTCTGGTCGCGGGGGCAGCAGCTCCAGCAGGGGACCCCAAACATAGGCTACCTACCATAATGACTGGAATATGGCCAGATTCATTCATTTTAGGTTAAGGATGCAGTGAAGACATAAAGCAATAAATACAGAAGCAATTTTAATCAGACCTAGGTTTTTATGACATTTTCAAATCAACATGATACTGTGGGGTATGAATCCAAACAATGGTAATAGGTTATTGCACTGCTCTATTACAATCCACCAAATATAATGTAGAAATATTTGCATGTAGCATACCTTTAGACTATGTGTACATATACTATTAATAATTAATAATATAACAGCCTGGTAGGATCAGACATGTTGACAAATGTGGTACTGTTTTAATTACACTGGTGTTTTAATAGTTCACGTAAAAGCTAAGAAAATACCACCCTTTATTCACAATGTACTTTCATTTAACAGCCACCATCATTAGTAGGCTACAATGCTGCTAATAGACGCCACTTCAGTTGAAACCAGCCTCTGTCTGTAGCATCAGTCTGAGCTGCTGCTGCTGCTGCTGCTTGATGACTGCAATGCGAGGGAGCAACAGTTAGTTATCACAGTAATATAGCAATCTTGTGTGGTATCGCTGCAGATTACCATGTATGTGTGTGTGGGGGGTTCAGGGTTGTGAAATTAGATTTTACTTTTCACCTTTTGTTTGACTTATTAGGGACACACACACACACACACACACACACACGCACACAGGTGAAAGAAGAGAAGCACAGCACTAAAACTAGGCCACAGAAAAGGTTTATTTAAACACTATTATGCAGTCAGTTTGGAGGCAGTTGTCAAAGCCTTCCTTCGTGGCAACAACTCACCTTGCCTCCATGCTTATGTGCCTTTTTCTCCTTCTTCTTCTTCATCTTTTTGTGAGCTTTGCGCCCCACTAATCCCAATCCAGCCGTATGAGGTAGGCCTCCATGATGGTCTTTATGACCCTTATGGCCTTTATGGCCCTTGTGGCCTTCTTGGGGATTTGGAAGATATGGCCCTGGACACACTCCTGGAGGAGGAGCAACTGGGAAACTGCCCGGGGCTGGGAGAGGCTGCCCTGGAGCTCCATAAGGGGCTTGCCAGGGTTGCATGGCGGGGTTTCCACCATGGGGATATGGACCACCTGCAGGATATTGGCCAGGAAAGCCTGGATTTGCTTGTGGGAATGATCCTGGAGGTGCTGCACCAGGGTATGCGGGGCTGTAGTCTGGGGGCGGCGGGTATGCAGGGTTCGGTGGCCCCACCGGAGGAGGAGGACCTGGAATTACATGAGAATATGCACAAAAACACACTTTTAGATATGTAATGTATTAGACAGCTAATAGACACGGCATAATTAATGCTCCAGTATGGCTGAGTAAGCAACAATCAAAATATGATGCAATCAACTTGTTCTACTGATACCTGTTATATGATGCAATGATCAGATCTTTGCAACTGAACTGTAACTAAGTGCACATTGAATATGGATGGTCTCTAACCTTCCAGCCACTGTACAGTATTGCCTCAAATTCACCCATTCACACATATCAGCCATGCAAGGTGCTATCCAACCACCGAGAGCAATAAGGTGTAGAAGTCTTGCTTAGGGACACTTTGACACTCGGCAGGGTTCAAACCAGCGACTTTTTTATAGGGGTAGGGTTGTAAGAAAATATAGATACACTTCAGTATCGCAATATTATGTTAACTGTGTGTGTGTGTGTGTATATATATATATATATATATATAAGAAATCACAATATATATCGCCTTGCTTTTAGTATAGCAATATATCGAATCGTGGCCCCTGTACCATGATATGTATCGTATCGCCAGATTCTTGCCAATACACAGCCCTTATTTCTTATCTGTTCAATTTTTAACTGTGTTTAATGCAATGGCTTTTCTTATTTTACTCACAAATATATATTTTTAATGTCGCTTTGGGTAGATGTGTCTGCTTATTGTCTTTAAAGTAAATGTGAAATTACAGTGTATTATGGATAGTATTTTATGTCTTACCTTGGTTTGGCCACATAGTGTGTTTTCTTAGAGATGTCAGATGAAATCCTAAACATAAGTAAAGTAAATGCAAAGCACTGAGATTGGCTGTACTTCACTGCATGTCCCATAATATGCTATAGTATAATGTCATAATGTAGTCTGTAAAAATTTAGATCGGTATAGCAAGTCAGTCATTTTCCTGCCACCCAATAATGTGTAGGTCTACCAATGATATATCACTCATCATCAAAGCAGGTTGTAATTCTAAACACCTGCTTGCAAATATGCTATCAGTATGCCCACTAACATTTGTATTACTACAACCTGATTGGCTATTTGTTTCTATTGTTGGAGAAGTGTAGATTACAAGACAATGTGCAATACTGTAGCCTAGCCTGTATGGTATAAGTTCTCCAAGGTACGATTGTAGCAGGACTTATACAGTGATCAACAAACCAGAATATCAGCACTTAATGTATGAATCTCCCAATTTCTTATAAACAATTCTGCACTATGTAAAACTATGTACACAAAAAATGTATTTGGAAACTTAACGATTTTCGAGGATATGCCATCTTTCGACACTTACCTTTGCAGCCTACTTGTGTTGTTTTCTGTGTGAGGAAGTTATAAGGAATTCACGGGAATAAGGTCAAAGTCCTCTTGTGTTCCGGGTTGGACTGCGTAGTGGACAGACAAGCCCATCCAGAAGCCACGCCCGTTCTATGCACATTGTAGCTCTACTGTTATCAGAATGGAATAGTGCAATTTGCAATGACGTTGGCTATAATTTACACCCAAACATTATGATTTGGGTCTAAGCATAATACGTTTATATTTACCAAAGGCATCGTTGGGCAATATAAAGTAAAATATAACGTTAGTCGTACAGTTAATTTTGGTGAAATTAATGTGTGTTTTTATTCATGCATGGTGAAGCTAGATCAAACTCATTCTAAGGCAATAGTGGTGTGGAGGGGCTTTGTCATGCCACATGAGATGTCTATTCTACTCACACAAGCGTATCAGTGTGTCACATGACAGACACACCAATTCTGATTACACTATGGAACAGAACTGATCCTGTAAACATACACAAGAAACCCTCTACTTACAATGTATGTCTAGGATGAATACCCACTCAACATTGATTCAAATTATAAGTTATAATAGTTTCCTGAAAATTAAATGTTGCCACACATATAGTCTCATCAAGATAGATAGGTTACCTAAAATTTTTTAATAAAAATACTCCACAAATGTAGTTCTGTATATGCCTCTACCTGTAAAAACTCCATGCTTCCTGACTTATTTTCACTAGATGAGCAACTTTCTGCAGCATATGGCCCAAGTAAAAGCAATGCAAACTTGAGAACAAGGGTTACACATTTTAAAGTAACAGCAATGAAATTATTACACATGACATGTTTATTTACCTTTTAATGAGATTGTTCAAGTAACAGCAAATGTGCATGAGCAAAATGTAACAAAAGCAAAAATTGTAACAATGCAAAAATAGGAACTAATTGAAAACGAAAAGATGGAGAGGTTTTGATTCAGACACTTGGTTGATATGATTATATATAAAGGATTTGTTCACCATGTAAAAGATCAATAGTCCATGCTTACACCATAACAATGTAATTATACATGCTTTGGCTAAAATTGTTTGCTAAATGCCATTATTGTATATGTGAAAGTTAAAGCATTTACTACAATATGCAACTATTACCATCCATCCATCCATCCATATCCGCTCATCCAGAGTCGGGTCGCGGGGGCAGCAGCTCCAGCAGGGGACCCCAAACTTCCCTTTCCCGAGCCACATTGGAAAGC
>JAODTR010000020.1:1021448-1041811 GCA_025399935.1 Amblyopsis rosae
CTAGGTGGAGAGATTATATCTCCACACTGGCCTGGGAACGCCTCGGGATCTCCCAGTCAGAGCTTTCCAATGTGGCTTGGGAAAGGGAGGTTTGGGGTCCCCTGCTGGAGCTGCTGTCCCCACGACCCGACTCTGGATAAGCGGATGAAGATGGATGGATGGATGGACTCATAATAATTTATTAACCCCAATTTAGCAAACTATTGTCCTGGCAAGTCTCTAATTTCATAGGATTCCTTTACCTCTAGGATAACTTGCATTGCCCTTGTGATTTCTGTACCACAGGGTCGGAAGAAATGGGTTAGATAACGTCACTATACTTTTGTGCAAATAAAATATCTAATCTTTTCCACCTTTCCATGGTTTACTTTCTATGGCTGGTCAATTAATCCTACAATATTTTACTCGTAAACTTCCTGGCAACAGTGCTGAAATAGAAGTTAAATTCTATGGACCACATATCCATCCATTGGCAGCTGTGTCATTGTGGAGAAGTGCGTTGTGCCAAATGCAACACAAAGAGAAATGACCTTGAGTAAAGAGTAAAACGCTGTCTCCCCATAGTTAAACTCTCAAACCTACAATCACTGTGCTGTGATTTATCTATGACAAAGACATACCTATACTGGTCTGTATTCATACTTTCTGTGCTAATTTGCCTTGTTTGGCAGACTGTTGGGTAACGGCCATAATTTATTGACATTTAATGTGATAAGTGTTTTTATTGGGCTTGAAATGACTGACTGGGATCTGAGAAGGATACTGTGTGAGCAGTTCTACTTTGAGTATGCTTATACAGACACATGCACACACACATACACGCAAACACACACACGCAAACACACACACACACACGCACACACACACAGTACTGTATATATTTCCTCACTCCTTTTCCACATTTTAGCCCTGTGTATTAATGTGTGGTTCTTTCTTTGCCAAAATCATCAGGAGATATCGTCAAGCATAGAGTGGTATGAATATCCCCCCCTTTCCAATATGATGTGTTTCCTTTTTTGTGTGTGTTTTGATCCCAGTCTTGTGGCCAGGCTGCAGTGTGGTGAGGCCCGGGCTCTGGTGGCGCTCCTATGTTATTTTTGGCAGCAGCGGCGGTTGGTGGCTGCTGGGGAGCAAGGAGACAGAAGGGGGGATAGCATCGAGTCCAAAACCAAGGCTGTTTAAGGGATTCCTGTCTGAAAGAATTAGATACACTCATTGTATCATGCATACATGCAGTAGCATTGGCTACGCATGCGGTAATGCTTGAATGCATTCATTGCTTATGTGCTTATTAAATACCATGCGAGCGACATTCATGTTAATACTAAAAACAATAAGATATGAATGCTATTTTGTCCTAATGTGATTGTTCTATATATATGCAAATCGTTGATAATGTTAGGCCATTGGCAATGGTGCATACAATGCTAGCCTGCTTTCAAAATGAGCTTAGCTCTAAACTTGTTGACATTTTTTCTGACGTGTCACACGGGTGGCATTTTGTAATGGTCATGCAGGCCCTGTGTTGCGTTGCTCTGTGTGGGAGTCAAAACCAGAATGGCATCCTGTTTGTACTATAGCCTATACTACATGCGGTGTTAGACATTTACGCTCTGCCTCTTTCTTATAGGGCAATTTGAAATACAGAGAAAGCCTTTCTCTGCCTCTATTCTGGGACATAGATCAAGAGAATATTGTAATTCTGTTTTATTTATTTATATTTGACGTGGTAATGTGTATGTCTATGCTTGCGCGTGTCTGTCAGCCTGAGTCTGCAAGTATGAGTGTGCGTATGTGTGTGTGCGTGTGTGTGTGTGTGTGTGTGTGTGTGTGCATGCAATTTTGAATGCATGCGTTTTAACCCACAAAGATATTTCAATTTCTTCCGAATATTAAACAAACATGCTGCAGTAGCGGCAGCTTCAGTGGAGAACAGCCTGCCAGTGGATTTGGGGTTGGAGGGACGGCTGTGTTGGTGGTGAAGGGGGGAAGGGGGGGACTTTGTGGCCATGGCTCTGGGGGGGTGAGGCAGCTCATGGTCAGGGCCCCCGCCGGACACGCTGGCGCCTCGCGCTGGAGGACTTCTGAACCACCACACTCCTCCACCAAAACCCTGCCAACCCTGGTCCCTGCTCCTGCTTCCAACCCAAATCACCCCGTCAGTCCTCTCACTTAGTTTTGAGTTTTGAATCTCTCTCTCTCTCTCTCTCGCTCTCTCTCTCTCTCTCTTCCTCTTTATACTTTTCTTCTTCTCTGTATCCAAATTGTTTATTGTTTTGTTAGTTTCTTTTTTGTAACTCAGGGCTAACGTTTAGTGGCAGATCATATTATTGTGTTTCCTACCTTTTTTGGTCAAGTTTTTGCACTTCCTTCTTTTCTGCTCTGTCTCTCTTAAATCCCTTCACTTTAAATGTTCCAAGGAAGTATTTAGTGGCTTGAGTTGAAAAAGTAAAAACAAGGTTGGTCTGGGCTGCATGTCAATCAGAATACCATCAGAATAGTAAGCATTTTCAAAAGGAAAGAACAATTCATGGGTGCTCTATATATGTGTAAGGGTATTAGGTGTAAAGGGCACCGGTTTGCTTTTCCTACGTCTCCAAAATCCAGTTGCGCTGTTCCTTTACAGTGCTATAACTGTTACTGTTACTGTCAATGAATAATACTTTCCATTGAAGTTTAAATAAACCATACCAGCCTAATGTGCTGTTAGATTCACTCATATGATCTTGATTTCCTAATCTCTGTTTAACTGTTTTGGACATTGCATTTATTTACTTTTGTACCTTTTTTTATTTGGCTTACATAATAAAATATATTTCTATTATTTTTTAAATATATGTTATAGATAATAAAAGATGATGGCATTCGGTGAGCATATAATGTAATTATGGATGTCAATCAGTATGGTGATTATAACCTTATAAGTGTCACACATATTCTGAACTTAATTATGTCCTGGAAGCAATTTGTCATCCGGAGGTCATTAAATGGGAAGGATATTATCTTTTTAAAGGGGCACAGATTCACCCACAACCATCCCACAGTTCCTATAAACAAAATGGCCTCATTTAGTGGTGCATTTAGGGAGGAGTCTGTGTAAAATATAGCGCAGAACATGCAAGCAGAGCCCACAGTATTACAGCACTAATGTGGCAGGTGGGCCTGGCTAGATTGTGGACTCCAGGACATAACCAGGTGCACCTGTACTGCACTCAGTAAACCTGAAACTATACGGACTATGTTCAGTTGCTGAGAGAGGAGCCTGAACCAGATGCGAAACAGAATGGAAAAAGCCCAGACGGATCTAAAAAAATCTATATTATTGTGGATTGATGGTGCGTTGGTGTTCACCACGAACATGCATGCAATTAAATATGTTTTATCAAGAAATCAAGATTATAAAAGAGTTTGACACTGTGTTAACTATTTAAATACGGTATAGACAACATAAGCAGTCATTGCACATAGCGCATACGTAACACAAATAAGCCACGGAAACAGAAAGCTATGTTTATGTGAGTGTATAAGGAATCACTAGAATTCCCTTGTGCGACTTAAGACAGACGAGAAGTAAAGTGTATGAATTGCATGTAGCAAAGGTTGACCTTTTCACCTCTTCCCCTGACCTCTGCTGATGTGCGGGGTCACATTATGGTTCACTCGGGTCAGTTTGCTTTTCTTTTTCATCTCTTGTTGTTGCTCACAGAAAGGCAGCTAAGCCTCTGGGCGCTCCGACATTCTCCAGCCATTCTACCCCGCCCCCCTCCCCCTATGCTCTCCGCCCTGCACCGAGACCTGCTCACACCTGCGGACACCTGTGCCTTTGTCCTGCCTCCCTACCCCCGCCTCCATAGCCAAGAGCTGGGGGAAGCAGGCACGCACGCCTGTGGCTGCCACCATTGTTTTACGTAACTATTCAGTTAAGACCAGATAATGGGAGGAAAGGGAGATTCATTAGCATTTGTTTTTGACACAGCGTGAAGTGTATTTCTTTCATTTGACAGGACGAGAGCATGCTGGAGGGGTACAGAACTAAATTATAGTGTCTCAGGGAGTTCAAAACCCCTAAGGTAATTCACCGCAGTGCATTAGTACAGTGTGTCTCAAACTTTTGACCCATGGTATGAAGGTAAATATGTTGCAAGGTAGAATATTAAATGTGTTATGTAGAGCTAGACCATCAGGACAGCATCCTTTTTTGATATCTGAAAATAATTACAACCTCTGAGTAGGCATTATATGCAAGTTTAATCCCATACTAGAAACATATAGGCTACTGCACATTTAAATATAGGGTAAAATATGCTGGGGAAAGATTGATTTTTTTACTCATTATCAACATATCTCCCTTCAATGCCATAGGGTGCTGCTTCAGAAGCACCGCACCCTAGACTGGACACACATTGTCAAGGCTTTGATAGTGTTGCGTGGTGCGCTTTGCACCACTTTGTTTGTGTTCTCAGATGTTAGAAATAGTGTAATTCAATGATAATTGTGAAACCTTTAAATAATTGTATGAGCCCCTCTAAAAGCATATTGCAACAACTCTCAGCATACAGTAGTTTGTGTTGTTCACTAGCCCTAGAGCTAAACCCTTGTGGTTTACAATCATTTTTGCTGGACTGGAAATGTGAAGATGTGAGAGAGCATTAGCAGGCTGTGTTGTCTTATTCTGGATTGTATGTTTTCCCCTAAGTAAAACACGGTGTACAGTGGTGTACACAGTGCACTACCGTAATGTAAACTGCACATGCCTACTGTAGAATTGCTGTAGTATTTACATGGGGGGCAGTGGGGGCCAGTCAGCAAACCATATGGAACAGATTGTCTAGATTCTCATTTTGCTCCTATGTGTCACTGTACTATGTATATTTATCCTTTACGGCCCCATTTGAAGAAACACTTAATGTTTCATGGGTTTTAAAATAGAAAAGGCAAAAATAGCGTTAGGGTTAAGCAACCACTGCTGTTCACAGAGGGGTATAAAAATGACAGAAAATACCAGTAGCAACAGAGCCTTCAAAAGCCACTGACCATCTCCTTACCCCCCCACCCACACAGGCCTGACACACCCAATACCCATAACCCATTCCCCCCATGTGCCTTTTATGTTGAGAACTCAACCGCGCGCCTACTTCAGACCACCATAAACATGTCGGCCCCTGATGACAGAGTTGGCCCCGGGGCGTTTTATATGTATTGACCTCAACTACAGCTCATTAAGCCCGAAATGGGAACCATGCAGCCAAACTGTAAATTTCTCATGTGTTCTCTTCTAATCGATGCCTTTAATTCTCTGAATTTATTTACGTTTTGTTCGTGTTGCGTTGTTTCTTTGGTGGCAATTTCGCCTGAGACGTTAAGACCAAATTGAGTGTCCATATCATGCACTGCTTACATGTTTTAAAGTAAGCACAGTGTTATACACTATGTAGACGTGCATGTTTATGTGGAAATGTTTTGTCATGTTCTTGTTCACTGCTTTAACTAAACTTCACCTGCAATTAGACACTATGCGCAAATCCAAGTCTAGAGCAAGTGATTTGGCAGACATGGGAACAACTTTTCTCTGCACGTGCCTTGTTCTGTTACCCGCCTTAATTGGAGTCCATTGTTTGACCGCCTCCCTCAATAAACAATACAACCAGCCCCACCCCCACCCTCCGGTGTGGTGCATTGCTAAAGGTAATTACTTCTTTCAAGCTCGAGAGTGGAGTAATTGTCTGGGGTGTAACTACAGTGGCTCTCTGTAAGGGGTCATTGTGTGGGATCCAATGTTCACCACAGCAGATAATGAAAATATTTGGTTGGTAATGACGCTGAAATGTGATAGTGACAATGTAAAATAAAGATGATGTTGACAGATCACCGTAATATTAAAGAACACGGTTTTTTTATTTTCTGTTAAAGGTATATACTCTTTCATACATATTTTAAACCTGGGCAACTAAAAATTTAAATAAAATAGTGTGTTGGGGGTCTATTTAACTTTCAATTCACTTAATTAAATTAAAGCTGCTGTAGATAAAATGTGAGATTTGCAACAAACGATTGCTCAAAAAATCAAACAAACAAAAAACAGTAAACAACCAAAAATACTTTCCTCTGCTCTGGAGCAATTGACAAACTTTCTAAAGGTGTGTAAGGGCATACGTGTGATGATAGATTCACTGGAACAATCGGGGAAAATATGCCCTGATTGTTCATTAGAATTAGAATTAGAATTAAAATTAATTTGTGTAAGAACAAAAGTATTCTACAGAGGCAGGGGCTATCAATCACAGCAGATATTCACGCACAGCATTTCACTCAATGATAGCTGATGGATGTCTGGCATTTCTAACAAATTACACAAAATGTATAGTGGAATATCTTACCTACAGCAGCTAAGCACCAATGGGATAGGAAGTTCCAATATAGCCATGCTTACACTTCATGACACAAGAGGTCTTCACCATGTCCATGCTTTTATACAGCATCTTATGCACTTGTTTCACATCCAAGAAGCATCTACAGTTATTCTATTATGAGTTACACAATATTAAATACGTAGTTCAACATCATTAAAAGTGAAGGTATCGCTACTTAATATCTTTTGATAAAATAAAATG
Source organism: Amblyopsis rosae (assembly GCA_025399935.1). Lineage (NCBI taxonomy): Eukaryota > Metazoa > Chordata > Actinopteri > Percopsiformes > Amblyopsidae > Amblyopsis > Amblyopsis rosae. The sequence continues at coordinate 1,028,060 of JAODTR010000020.1, forward strand.
TACTAAAAATTAAAATAAAAAAAAGAAAGTAGAAAAATAACAACTAGCCTATAACTATTGTTGGAAATACATAATATGTACAAACAAGTAGAAGTCCCTATTAACCATTTATTTGCCAAAGACTTCCCAACAGAAAGAGTATAGTGAATTAGCTTTAAACAACAATTACCGTCAAGATCTATAAATAAATCTTTAAACACTATAGCACCAACTCCCCCTTATAAGTAATAAATAGAACAAAAAGTCTTAATTTAATCAGTTACTTTTGGCCTACATCTTGCAGTTGTTCAGGTATTACATTTCCTTATTGATGCAAGATAACCTTCCTTCCTGTATAATTTAAGACATAAATTAGATTACTTTGTGTAAATATGAAATTAAATTAGACATCGTAAGAAGCAAACAGGCACTAATGTTGAGATTCAAAACTTTTCTAAACTTTTCATCAAATTATCTTTGGCAACAAGAAGCAGTATTTGTAGACTGTCCATAGATTGTTTCAAAAATAATGAAGAAGTATCAGAAGACACACTGTAAATCTGGCTTTTTCAACACATGCAACAATTCCACCAAAACTACTTAACTTTAGCGGCTATATAGCTCTTTACCTTATCTGCAAAGTACATTTCCCCAGTGGTTACTCTCATCTGAAATGCAGAAAATGTGAGTATGCTTATGTGTGCATATGTGTGAAAGAATGTGTTTACTTGTGTGTGTTTGCGTGCACGTACGTGCGTGCACGCGTGCAAGAGGTGCACACGTATGTGTGCATTTACATATGCTTGCAGGCTTGCATGTCTGAGTGGTCCACAGAAAGCAAAGCGCTTGCCACCTGCCATGGTGATCATTCATCACGAAAGTCTATCCAAGCATCATCACCACTGTTGTGTGCTGCTCCCACAACTCAACTGTCCTTTCTTTATTCGTTTGTTGATATTACAGGGTGAAAAACACAACCACCCCAACCACGCCTGGAAACGGCAACGCCCGACAAGCAACAGACATCAGATCTCCAAGAGGCCGCTGCTGTTCTCCACACCGTTCGGCGTGCCAGTCTTCTCATCGCCAATGGGCTCGGGGACGGAACTGGGGGGCAGGGCGCCGTTGCTAAGATCCGCATTCTCCTCGCCGCCCCGGGGATCCCCACCGTCCCCCTCCCCGGCCACACCTTTGCCCTGCATGGCAGCCTCCGCGTGGGTCTTCTGGTGCTTGGAGAGGTGGTCACTGCGCGTGAAGCGCTTGTTGCACAGCAGGCAGGTGAACTTCTTCTCGCGCGTGTGCGTGCGCACGTGCCTCTCCAGCTCGTCGGAGCGGGTGAAGCGCTTGCCGCAGAACAGCCAGTTGCAGACGAAGGGCCGCTCGCCCGTGTGCCAGCGCAGGTGGGCCTTGAGATGGGAGGCCTTGCCGTAGACCTTCCCGCAGCCCGGGATGTGGCAACTGTGCATGGGCTTCTTCCTCAGGGAGGCTGCCGATGCTCCCAGCCTCTCCAGCTCCTGGCAGTTGGGGCAGTCGCAGGAGGACCGGGTGGGTGTGCCTCCACCACCGCCACCACCGCCTCCGTATCCCCCCGCCCCTCTGGAAGGCTTCATGCCCATGGGGCTGTCCATCAACCCCGCACTGGCCACCGGCTTGGGCTTGTACATGTCCTGGGTTAGCATGTGCTGGGAGGGCTGCAGGAGGTGCGAGGACGAGCCCAGGCCCACGGACGGGTACGGCGCCGGGTTGAGGGGGGTGAAGTCGGCGCTGTAGCTCGGAAGCTGGGGGCTGAGGGAGGCCTGGGGAGCCACGGGCTGCAGGGATCCCTGGAGGCCCCCGTCCGACTGGGGCTGGGTGGCCGACAGCCAGTTGGAGTTGGGGTGGACGTCCCACCAGGAGGAGGTGGCGTTGGCCTGGGCGGCCGTGATGCCCTTGTACCAGGGCCCGTAGCCCATGTCCAGGGAGGTGTAGACACTGGTGAGGCAGTCGGCTGTGGCGTGGGGCTTGGACGCCAGCAGGGACGGATCCGTCTGGGAGACGGAGGTCTGGAAGGAGTGGGAGAAGGGGTTGTACTCAGTGGCGTAGCCCCCCGCCTGAAGAGGAGGAGGAGGGGGGCTTCCCGTGGGGGTGAGCAGCCCCCCGCCCCCGCCGAAGGAGCCGCCGTAGGAGTCGGCGAGGCCGCCGTCCGCGGCCCGACCGCCGCCGCTTTTGGACGCGTGCAGGTCGGAGGTCATGGCGTAGGGCTTCTTGATGGGGCCGTTGGGGCCGGTCTTACCGGGCGTGGCTGAGTCCCGGACGGGGCTGGTGCTGCCGAACTTGTTGCAGGTGGCGGTCAACATAGCCAGAGGGCTGGAGCCATAGCGTGCTTCTTCCTAACGGGGAGGGGGGGGGGGGGGGGGGGTGAAGGGAGGGAAAGGAGACGGAGAGAAAATGAGACAGTTGGGTCGACAGGAAATGGCTCCTTGCGCTCCTGTCAGTGTCAACTCTAATAAAGAACATGGTCTTACTGCCACAGCCGCTTTTCCTTCTGTTACACCCCCCCACCCCCCCCAGTGGTCACAGCCATTTTAAGCTCTCTCTGTGTGTGTGTGTGTGTGTGTGTTCTGCTCTGCCCAGCACACACACACAAAAAAAATAAGAAAAAAGAAAAAGGAGTCTCTCTTCTGTTACAGTACATTAAAACCATTGTTTTTTGCTTCATGTGTGCTTCTAGCTTTCTCCGTATATACATTTTTATATCCGTTTTTGTTTGTTGGCCATTGGCGACATTGCGCTCAAAACATGTGTATGCCTTACACACGTATACAGGGTAGCTGCATGTGTGAACGTATGCGTACTTTTCGTCATATTTGAAGTCTGCTAAAAGTAATCCCTCTCAACCAATGGATTTCAGGAAAGCAAATTATTACCAGTAATTCTGCTCAGGCATTATACCCTATGGAAATGCGCTGCCCAAAATAAGAGGGTTTTAATTATACAGTCTAAACATTACCTCTGGCCACCATGTATAAGTCTATACATATATTGTGTGCACGCTGCTGTTCACTGTTTCATGCCCGTGCCCAACTGGGCACAGGCATCTTGACAAACACGTTTTGTTCCTAACGGTCACCATGGCATTGTGGTTGGGCATGCTAAATGTAAGACTGCCACAATGGTTGATTATATCACAGACATGTTACCATTGTCCTCGCTTTAGCATTCTTTCTATTCATGTTCAAATATATCATGTCCTGTAGCTTACCTATGAGTTGTTCTTCCTTAGTGACAGAACAAACAATATTTTTGATATTAATACACTACATATCCCAGGTGGAACAATACTGTAAGAGGAAGTAATACTTGCATTTACAGTGTATAAGCATTTTAACAGTTAAGAGACACTTTGCAAATGCTTGCAGAGATTAGTGCGGTTTATTACCCAATCATCCAATAAGCCCCGAGGTCAACTGGCCCATCCTGTTGCTTTAGCTCCTGTTTCCAAGTTAATGTAGCTCATTCACATAACCATAAACTGTTACCGTACTGCGGTGCGAAAATATGTCTAATAGTCTAATAGTCTCCGTTAGTAGTGGACAATCAACCTGTTCCAACATTTTTGTGAGACAACAGACAGTAAAAGGCTGACGCAAAGGACGGGAATCTAAAAACGTGTCATCGTATGGAAGATGTCACAGTTTACAGAGGTTGTACAAAAAGACCTGATAAATCATGAAGCATTTGCCGCTTTCTTTTAACGACAACTACGGTTATGATTTTGTTGTTAGTTCATTTAAATTGCCAACTGTAAGCCAACATTGTTTACAATTCTGGCATAAAACCCTAAATAAAAGGTTTAAAAGTTTTTTTTAGTATAGAAAATTATACTTACAATGATATTCCCTACCTCCAGAATAGATGCGGCCATCCCTGAGAAAGTAAACTTTAAGCTGGTGGAAGCGGGAGAGACGCAGTTCGCAGTCCCGGGACAGTTTGGTGGAACTTTAGAAGGAGCGCAGGGAAGTGTTTTGAGAGACGGGGAACCCGCCCCCTAATTATAGGCCTTGGGCCTCTTTGAAGATTTGCTAAGAAGCAATAAAAATGGAGAGAGGGAGGAAAATGGATAGAGATTGGTTGAGAAAAGAGGACACCCCACCTCCTTGAATTCAGAGAGTCGAATGAATCGTTTACAAAAGATAAATGTATGAATGGATTAGGCTATTCAGCGTGTGACCATTACTATTTCAATTTCACCTCAGCCTACATTTGAATTACTTCTTCAATAACATCAGTAGTTTTTTTGTCTTCAGTAGCCAGTTAGTACCTTAATTTTCAAAATCTTATATCACTGTGCCACCGCAAAATGAAGATAGTAATAGGCATAAATATCCCTCTGGTCTGGCCCTAAGGAAAAACATCGCACAAAAACAAAAGAATACTATGCCACTTAAATAAAAAAATAAGCTGAGTATGTGGCTTTCATTTTAGATTTTATTGTTCTTGTTTCAAACCTCTTTCTGGTTTCAATATTCGTAAATCCAGTTAACTGCCTTTCAGACATTAACTCATGGTTTAAATAATGAATACAGAGGAGGGCTGAATGAAATCCATTAAATAAAACAAAGAAGTGATTATCACATCAAATAAAATGTATTTAAACAAGCCTTCCTACTCAAAAGGTTGATTTTTCAATGTATTGTTTTGACAGAAGCCAAAAAAAAAGTTTATGTACTAAAGATAAAAATAAAAATGTAATTATTGAAAAATTGCATGTTTATGAAAGATGTCTGGTGAACCCCTAAACCCCTCACCTTTCAAATAATAGAGGAGCATCATTACATAAGTCAAGTAATGTAAAACATTTGAGTGATTAAAATAATGGCCTATAGTTTCAAAAACAAATGAAACATTGATGATTGGTAAATTACATGTACTTTTTAGAATCTTAACATGAATAAAGGCTAAAAGCCAGCATGCAAAGTACATTTTCTTAAAAATAATATTGTATCAATGAATAAAATAATTTTACACATTTTTGAATTATAATGTTTTTATTGTGATGATCAGTCTCATTTATGCAGATACGAGAAAAAAAAGACACAATCGTTCAGCCTTTAGATTCTCAACTCATTTGTGTGCTGCACTTTTTCTGAAGGAGAGCACAGAAGATTAAAATTGTTTTCAAAAATAAACATATAATTTCTATCTTTATTTTCTCCTCAATTACAGGGCATGGTCAGAGCTGGGCTTGTCGTTCTGGAGAGTCTGGCCCTCACATGAACACAGTGACTATATTTGGCAGTCTGCTCTCAAACTGACCTTCATCCCTTTATTTTCCTATTCCAGAGGGGTGTGAGCAGAAGAATGAAGGCAGCTACATGCTTGACACTATCACACACTCCTACGGGTCTGCATTCACACTCACATAAACGTTGTCTCTTGGAAGTATCTAAAGAACACCTCTATCTGTCTGTCTGTCTGTCTGTCTGTCTGTCTGTCTGTCTGTCTGTCTGTCATGCAGTGCATGAATGAGGCATTCTTTTCTTATAACCCAAATGAAGTCACATATATTGTGCAAAAGTTCCATAAGTTGTCACAAACACATTTATTTTACAGTAAGTAATGTAGCAAGCTGTCGACACATACTGAGGAGTTTCCTTACCCTCTCATTTGGCACATGGTTTCTTATTGGTGGGACCCATTAAGTTAAGATTTCCTTTTATTCTTAGTGTTCATTAATGCAATCGTGTTTTACATTAAAGTGAAATGAGAGAGAAGGTAAAAGCTCTTACGCCAGTATGCAAGTTGCTAAGTGGTTCGCAACGGCTGCCTTACCTTATTTTATGTGAGTTTTGGTCATTACAACTCTAGCGTGTTCTTATTTACTGTATGCTCTTCAAAAGAGAGCGGGTGAGATATATAATTAGAGATTGTGTTAAGCGCCTAACAGCCTCTTCAAAAAGCTTTCTCTGCTCTTTGGGGTTTGGAGTTTTGGGTAGGTCCACTATTGCAGGCCTTGTCAATCATGGTATGTGTCTGTTTGGTTTATTTACTGTAAAAAAAATATTATTATATTTTCTATTTGAGCTTTTTTCCCTTTAAATTTTGTTGATGGTGTCACATCCAGTTAACATCAAGCCCATATTTTTAGGGTTTTTTAAATAAGCTAAACAGTTTGTCTGTGCTCAGGCAGAAACTATTACAGGAAAATATAAATTAGCTCTGGGGTCCTTTTGTCAATGACCATAAAAATATTGGTTTGGTGTTGTCTATAAAATAGTGGCTTGAGAGGGGAAGGTGAGTGTCAATAAAGCTGATTACATTTTACATATCCGTAGTTCACTTAGCTACGCATCTGAAATGATAGTCAACACTAGGTTCGACAGGGATACGTGCAGAAGGCTTGTCCAGCATTGATTTTAACCTTAGGCCTATTTCAACAGCTACTGTTACTTCATAAATCCAGTATGTAACAATATAAACATGGAAATTTTAGTGAAATATATTACATAGCCCACATATGTTTATGTATGAAAGTGTAGTACGCAAAGCAAAGCGCAGCATTACAAATTCAGCCTGCTAAGAGGGCTATATCCTACATACTGTACAGTACGTAACATGCTTGGTTTCATTCAGGGGTGAATGGCGCTCTGTTTTCTACATTGGTTTTAAATTGGCTTCTCAGTATCATTAAACCATTACAGCAGCCAAGTAAATGTGTATAATGGTGGATCAATGGAATATCTCTCCATAATGCATTTCCCTTGACATTCCTTTCTGAGCTGCAACCCTCAGAAAATTAACAATGTTAATAATACTGCGACGGAGGGGGAAAATTGAAATGATTAGATGTGTTTTACTTCGCCGCTGATGGAAATGTGGTGAGGGGGAATCAGGGTCAGGGATAGACTTGCCTTGCAGCATGACTCTGTGCTATTTTTCCAGGCTGTGTGGTCAAAGATTCAGAAAGCTTGTCAACGGAAAATGAGAGAGCGCGAAAAGTTGTGTGTGTGTGTGTGTGTGTGTGTGTGTGCGTGTGTATGTGTTTTGGGGGTTGGGGTGCTGAACAGTTACATAGGGGTAGACAGTGGTGGGTCACACAACAAAACACTAAACACTGGGCTAATCGGTGTTGATGCTGCAGATTATTGCAACACATTTGAACTATCACATGCGATACGACAATGTGCTTTTACTGTAATAGTACAGTGACCTTGCTAGCTTGAAAGAGGTCTGACTATTACTGTAACTGTGAAGTGTGTTGGTGGTTTTGAGTAATCCAATCACCAATAGGCTGTGTTTCCAGCAGAGGACAGAACACAGCTCATGTTAGCAATCACATGTGTTGGTGTATTACATGCAAACATTTGTCCATATCTGTCAATATTTGATTTCAGTCCACACTCCAAAGAAAAGTCTATAAAATATACTTTTCACGACATAATCAGTGACATGACGTTGCACGTGAAACTGAAGAGCAAAGAGGATCAGTGATGACTTCTCCAGGCAATCTTGTCCATCAGACAGCAGACGCCAGCGTTGTAAATGTTCTGGACCATGCTGAATGTGTTGTTTATTATACAGGTTATTACATGCAAGTATCAGCTCTACAAACTCAAAAGTCTGTCCACCCCCAAACAAAAGCTAGCACGCCACCTTCATGTTGTATACAAGCCGACGACTGGCCTGTAATCTGCCCGTCTGCCAAGGAGACCTGTGGCCATCTATAAGAGCTACAGGCGTCGTGTGTGTAATTGCTCAGCGCGGCACAATTTGGCATGAAATGAAAAGGATTTCGAACAGATATTGAATTGATTTGCTAAAATATCAGTTGGTAATTACAGATGTAATCGTCTACGAACATCCAATATGATGTCAAATATTTTGTAATCTTTTTTTTTTTTTTAATAAACTATAGGAATTGACTTATTTTAATTACTTAAATGAAAAGCTTCACAGTGTTTAATGATAAATGCATAATGGACATTGTTCTTATGGTTTCAAATTGTAAAACCGCTATCGATATATTATCCTTTACTGTAAAATACCTAATAGTTAATTCATCTGCCTATGTGCTAAAAGGACACAGTGGCACATGCCACAACTAAAAGACTTGCTTCAGACGATTAGTCCCAGCGCGGTTGAGGCTTCTGGGGACGGGGGCAGAACACACGTGTCCGTGTGTGTGTGTGCGTGCATTCATCGCTGTGTGTTTACATGCTTGCACACACACTATAATGAATAATGAATAATGAAGCGTAGCTCTTTCAACTGAGTCATGACTGTCATGCCTTCCAACAACTCATTTACATTTGTTCTATTGTTGACGTTTGTATACTTCTAAAGCAGACACATTGGAAGAGGCCACCTTGTGCTCTACCAGGCAGTCTGCCTTGTCATTTCAATGCTGCATCATACATATTTAACTATAGTGCCCCCAGACCCCACAGCTGGTGCTGAGGTTTGGGTAGGAGCTCATTACTCCTTGGAGGGGCCTTGCCAAAAGGACGGGAGGGGTTTTTAAAGGGAGTAAATTGAGGTTTTCTTTTTTGGTTACTTTATTTGGTACGGTCAAATCTGACTGTGTGCTGGGTGAGCTGTTCCATGTGTTATGTGTGCCACTGGTGGCCATCTTTGGTCCCCTCGTGCTGGAGAAAACTTCCGCTCTGCTTGATGCAATCATTTCACCCTCTGTGTGTGCATATTTTCACAGTTATACCTATTCCAATCTGATGTTCGCTCGGGTGTTCACTTTCCCTCTAGATCCTCATTTCAAGGTCAATTAAAACCAAAGTTTGAAGTTAAACATAGTTTGGAGAAAACGTAGATATTATGTACATTATAAACAGGACATACTGTATGCCTTGCATGTTGCCCTGCTAAATGTGTTATTGACATTATATGTCCTTGCATGTTCAATCTTACATCCAGGATCATTTGATTCTTTTTAAAGATATGTACATCTAATATCTTATTAGTGTATTGCTCCACACACACACACACACACACACACACACACACACACACACACACACACATGCACAGGACCTGTCCATGCAGTATTAGATCGTGGAATGGTAAAAACAAGTGATTTGCACGATTATGTCTGTTGTTAAATCAATAAGAAATTAAATGCTGAATGTTGATACATGATACATAATGTATGTGAGAAAGGCCCTGTGCATACACAAGACCTTTTGCATAAATATAACTGTGGTTGTATCTGCATAGGATTGTATTCTTACACACATTCCTATTCAGCTCTGTGGTCTCGTCATCCCAGGACAAAGCCCCCCCTCCCCCTTCCCCCTCCCTGACAGGGTATTGATGCAAGCTCCACATTTGATGTCTTAGTGCCATAATGATGTGGTTTGAGCAACTGGGCCCATCGTTTATTTACGGGAGGCTTATTGCTCTGCGGGGGGGGAGGGGATAATATCTTCAAGCAGGTCAAGTGTGCGTTCATCTTCATCTTCCAGACGCAGACTAACAGTATCAGATATCTGTGTTTGTGTGAAGCGCACGTGGAGAGTTTCTGACTTGTTTTTTACTCTCCGGTAAAGACACTGATGTGGGTGACTTCATGAAGATCTTACTTAGTACCACAAGAAGTTAGGATGTTAATAAGGCTAGGTTCATCAGTGTGTTGAGGTCCTTATATAATGGATATAGCAACACTGGCAGAATTTACATACTCTAAATCAAACTAAGTACTTACAGTAATAGACATGGTTGTCTACTTAGGTGGATAGGGCATGCAATTCCAAAATAGAATGACATTAAGGTAAGTAAAATAAGCACCACTGTACCTAAAGGGAACTGTATTACTTTTAACCTAAAACCCCTAAAACAAAACAAAAAGGCCAAGCCACACCATATGTGTGCAAAAGGAAGCTCAGGTTTTCTCTCCTTCGGACCACCCAATGTTTCACCCACACGCACTCCTAAAAGCACTGGAATTGTGTAGGATTGAATTGAACACAGGATACAGTGCATGTTTGCAGCTAAGATTCATAGTTAAGCCTCATTGAATGAACATAACAAAGAAAAATACAAAGCCTCAAAACAAAATACACTAACAAAAAACATAAACATACAACATTTTAAATAACAGTCAGTGTTTTTTTAACAAAGTAACATAATTGAAAGCACAGCGTTATTGTTACATGGTTATACATTTTAATATACTGTATTTGATATTGTCTAAGATATACCATATCTCTAGACTGACAGCATATCGGAATGCAAATGTAAAATACATTCTCACAAATCCCACGGCGCTTTGACTGAAAATAAAGAGGAAAAACCTTCCTTCCCCCCCCACTTGCTTAAAGCCACAGCATGTGGTCTACTCTGTTGCTGCTCTAAAAATGGCAGGCGGGCGGCCTCGGAGAAGCCCAGAACAGCCTCCGCCGTAATGGCCGTGTGGGTGTGGCCCCTCGTAGATGGCTTTTGAGGGGGCCCCTCCCGAACGCCCGCACCCCTTGCCAGCGCCCAAGGGCTCCAGGCTGCCTGACCAAAGACACCGCGGTGCGGCCCACGCTGAACCCAGGCCGGGCCGGGCTAGACTAAGGCCAGGACGGGCTCTACACTTGTTCCCTAACAGGTCCCTGCACTCCTGCCCCCTGCTGGGGCCATCAAGGAACACCAGAAAGCTTGTTTACTGTAAAAACAATTAAATAAAATAAACACACAGAACGATTTAGGAAAAAAAACTAAATATATCTCAAAATTGTTTGTAAGTATTCCCATTGACATTGATCAATCAATAATCAAAATCAAGTTTATAATATATAACAGGTTATAGGTCTATAATACAACAATAGCAAAACATTTAGAGTTATTTCCGAAAACAGGAAAGCAGACGGTGTGTGTACACTTAGCCTGATGCCGACAAATGAAAGGAAAAGGCTGCCTGGATGTGCAACCATTTCCACTGTTTTAATGTGGTTACGGCAAGGCTTTAATCCTGGATGGATCTTTGACAGGTCAAACAAACACACGGCACTTCCGTGTATGTATCCTGAAGCGCAGCAACCTGTCATTGCAGGGACTGTAACAATCCCTGCAGCACTCACTTCACCATTCACAGGCCTGTGCTACTTCTATGCTACAGACACACAGTAAATAAAGGTCTCTAGACTATTAAAATACTCTGTATAGCAGGTTGCTTGACTAAATGGTTACACACTGTATGCTTACAGGTCCCCGTCCTAATTTACACATTCCATTTCAGAATATGTGAATACACTAAATATAATTTGAGTATTGGAGGAAAGTAATACAATAGCCTATCACTATAATCGTCTTCTTCTTCTTCTTCTTCTTCTTCTTCTTCTTTTTCTTCTTCTAATTATTAGTAGCAGTAGCAGCAGTAGGAGTATTATTATGATTATTATTATTATCATAATCAACATCAACTGTCCTCATTAATCTCTCAGTATATGGGTCCCTGCCTTGCCTGTTCTGGTTGGGTCTGTACAGCTGTACATGTGATGCTGATATGGGTCGAGTGTTGATAATGAGTGATAGGGTGAAGCCCAAAACGTCACCTTCTGGTTCAAATCACTGCATGGTAAGGCGTGTGTGTGTGGCTGTGCGTGTGAGTGTGTGCGCGTGTGTGTGTGTGTGAGTGTGTGCGCGTGTGTGTGTATATTCAAGGGTTGGCTTTCATTGCTTCTCCTCTTTTGGTTTTAAACAGATCTGCCTGTTTGTGGAAGTGTGGCTGGTGGTTGGCTCCTCAGCTGGCAAGACAGCGGCATTGAATGGCTCTTTGTTGTGGTGGGAAGGAGGGGGGGGGGGTGGGGGTGGTGGTGGTTGGGGGGGAATGGGGGAGGGGGGGACACACTGTGGTTGCTGCTGCACAATGGCTCTATGGCCTGCCAACACACACACACACACACACACACACGCACACACACGCACCCACACATAAAGTCACACGTGCATACATACATACATTCAGGCAGTCAGACAGACAGAAGCATTTTGCATCCATGTGCAATAAATGTACACATGTGTCTTTGTATGTTCCATATAACGAAGAGGCTTTCCTTTGCATTCAGAGAGCTGTTACGGCCCCTGGGTCACAGCACATCAGCTCACGTGCTCACTGATTTGCCGGTATAACAGTTTGGGTATGCAATAACAATGTGTGAGAATACTTAAATGCAGAATTAACGGAGAAGAAACAGAAGCGGAGTGGTTTGCATATTCCCACTTGGTCTATGAATGGGAAAGCCTGTAATTATCACATTTACGGAGATGAGCAGCGGAATACAGGGTTCGGGAGGGGGAGCAGTGCATCTACAGAGTGACAGATGCAGAGTCAAGTGAACATTCATTCATTCATCCATCATAATAGTTATTACAGCAGACATAAAGTAAATATGGTGATATTGTGTTCCCTAAAAGAGCCAACAAGGAGAGACTACAATCAGCCTCCAAATGCTACTGCCAGGCTACAGAGCGTCCTCCTATCTGATTGCATTGTTATAAGCTACCGGGCAGTGCACACTTAATTGTTTGGATCCATCTCACTGCCCTCCTCACCTCTTTTCCCCCACCACATTTCTCTGATGCTTTATCCGCCAGCCAAAAATGTCTTTGCCCTGTTTACTTTTCCTGCAGCCTCTGCACGTGTGTCTGTTTCTCCGTCACGGTGGCTTCGGAGCTCCGCTGTGGTGAGTTTTGTGTATTTTTGTGCAATTTACTCCTTAAATTGGAAGAATCATGCAGTCCTCTCCCCAACCCTAACCTCTTAACCCCCGTCCCCCCGCGAGAGCTTCTTTTCCATTGAAGCACTTACTGTAAAATGTACCCTCTGCCTCCATTGTTCACCACATCAACGGCCAACCACTGGCGACTCATTATGCACACATAAACAGAATGCAAACACACAAGACATCTCAGAGATGCTGCACATGTTTACACAAGCAATTTCAGATCTAATGTAGAGCCCAGCTCTCCCTCTCCACCTAACTCCTTCCCTATCGGTCTTTTCCCTTGGTTCCTCTGCTCTCTCCATCTCCTTCTATCTCTCTCTCTCTCTCTCTCTCTCTATATATATATATATATATATATATTCAATTCAATTCAAGTTAGCTTTATTAGCATGACAGTTATTACAACAGTATTGCCAAAGCTAGAGGGCAGGTAGCACTCAATAAGACAGTAATATACAAACAATAGGACAAATAGTCCCACAGTAATAACACCAGTGGTGATGACAATAAGAACAATAACACTTGATATAATTTATAACCTCTTCATCCTTATCTTTCTGGATACGCTTTATTTTTCTCATAAAAGCATGCTCATACATTAGTTTGTGTCAAATTAAGCTTGTAAGCGTCACATATGTCATTTTGGTATTAAACTGTAATAAACACTTGTGAGATTTCTTTTCATGTTAAATAATGTATGTGGATGACACTGTTCCAGAGCAGTGAACCTGAAACAATGACAAATTTTCATTTTCGAGTTATTGACATTGCTGAAAATGTAATTAGAATTATGCATCTCAAAACCAATTATACTATATAATCACATGACAACATCTGATGAGTATTTGTGTCAAGCTTGGTTGCCGGTGAAGTGAATAAATAATACTATTTACGGCTTTTAGTACAGAAACAGTCAAACAAGTGGGAAATTGAGTCTCTATTTTAATGCAAATATTACACATACTATATATAAGTTCTAAATGTGAATAAATATTTTACAGTATTTCTCATTCACTTTGGTACATTTCTCAGATGAGAATTGACATTCTCAAAACTACGTGTTCAACCTCCA
>JAODTR010000020.1:1041911-1065550 GCA_025399935.1 Amblyopsis rosae
ACATACATACATACATACATACATACATACATACATACATACATACATACATACATACATACATACATACATACATCTAGAGAATAGATGAATGTACAGTTGTAGAGCTGTGCGGGACCATATATTGGACACATGAGAATTAGCCCATTAAAGAAGTGACATTAATTTTAGAACGGAAGGTTTCTGACCTTCTCACAGCAACAGGAATATGTAAAGTTGTAATTCAGCAGTTAAGCATGCCAACTAGGCAATTCCTATTCTTAAAATATTCACAAATGTGGCTTGCAATCGTTGCTCTGTCCGGTTCGGTTCTATCCGGACCTTTCTGCAAGCCATCTGCATTATATTATACTGTGTATGGCGAAGCCAGAACGCGCAGTAAGGGACGACCGGGCGTGCCGGTTAGAAACATTCAGAGGTGTGCGCGAAGGGGGCGAATTCACAGGTTTTGTGCCACAAAATTGGCGTCATTCAAGGCGCGTGCCTTCTGCGGCTCCGTCAGGTGTGACACAGGCTTTAATTGACGTCGTTGACAACACGCTAACACACTGTACCAGTAGTCATGGAAACACAAATGATGTCGTTTATCCCTCTCCAGGCGTCTGCTAACCCAGCTGGAGACGGCCAAAGGCAGCCGTGCCAGCGCCGCAGGAGATGGCAAGACAGCCAAGGGACCAGACGGCGTGGTCCTCTATGAGCTTCATAGCAGGCCAGAGCAGGACAAGTTCAATGAGTCTGCCAAGGTACGAGGGAAGGGGCAGTGTGGGTGCTCTCTGGCGAGCTAGCATGGCGACGTTGTAGCGGCACATTGGTACTGTGGGCAATAGGATAGTTTCTTCGAATATCGTGTGTGTGCGCGTGCGGGCGTGTCTTGTGGTATACTTTTGTGTTGTCACTGTCAGCCATGCATTGCCCTGTCTCGTCCCTGTAGATGGCAGAGCTCGAGAAACGTCTTGCTGAGCTGGAGGTAGCAGTTGGCTCAGGATCTGACAAACAGGTACGCACGCTTTCACGCACGAATACTCATTCATATTCAACCTGTGAAACCTTCTTCTCTCTGAAGTAGTTTTGTGTCTTTTTCTACATGTAATCAATAGTATTTTTATAGGAAAGTAATCTTCACAGTGGAATGTGTGACGGTTTCTTAAATGTTGATATATTGCAGGGTCCCCTCAGCGCTGGAGTACAGGGAGGCAGTTTAATGGTGAGTTGGCAGCTAACAGTGCTTGGCAACAGTTTCTGTCTTCAGTGTGTATTGGATTTGCAACTGAGAACTCAAGTGATATGTCAATAGCAGATCAATGGCCACGGCTTGCATAATTTCACACCCCTACCAAGTTTATATGAAACTTACTGTTTGAGCGTGTGTATTTGTGCTTATGACTTCATCAGGACACTATGGAGTTGTTGCAGGCCAGGGTCAGTGCCCTGGATTCTGCCACTCTGGATCAGGTGGAGGCCAGATTGCAGGTAATTTGCCCGTTCATTATTATACCAACGCTGACATGCGATGTGATATTTTGTGTAATACTGTTTTCAGTTAATGATGAATGCACTCCACTCCCTCCCAATTTACTTGAGTATTCATGTGTGATGTATTTTCAAAACGGCAACTGAATCACTGCTGCGCTAAAGCGAATTCAATCTGTTCATGTAGAGTGTTCTTGGGAAGATGAATGAGATCGCCAAGCACAAGACGGCTATTGAAGATGCTGAGACACAAAATAAGGTTGGCAATGCTTTTGCGTTTTTAAAGCGTATTTTGACAGTTCTACACATTCTTCATTCTTCAAGTGTAAGTTTAAACTAAATGGTAACATCTCAAGCATAGTAAATGGACTGCTTTTATAAATTGCTAGTCTACTGAACATTCACATGTTGAGCAACTATAAGGATATTTGTGTGGCATGCAACATTTGGCAAGTCTCTGAACTAGTTTGACATAGCAGGGTAAGTAAATCTATAAATGCATGCGTGTATACTGTGTGTCTCACCTGCAGGTGTCACAACTGTATGACGTGGTGCAGAAGTGGGATGCCATGGCATCCTCTGTACCAGAGGTGGTGCAGAGGCTGGTAGCAGTAAAGGAGCTACATGAACACGGTAACACACAGGGGCTTTACTCTGTAGCCCCAGAGTAATTCTACATCCACAATGTGAATCTGTGTGGATAAAACATGTGTGAAATTAGGATTGAAACAAATGGATCTAAATACCAAAGTTTACTTTGCATGTTTGCGAATGCACCGGCCATCCAAAATGATGTGTGGATGTGCACATTGACTGGGCAGGTGCAACAGGCTGAAGCCCACTACACATTGAAAAACTCACAAATGAGTTTTAAACATTTCCTTCCAGCTCTCTGAATTACAGCTAATTTATAGTTTGTGCATGGCAAACAGTTAGATGTATCTTCGGCACACAGTCTTTTGCAGACAGAAATAGCTGACACAAGGCCTGAGACGAGTCCACATGATGAGAAATGAAGGTACACTTTAAAGTAAACAGCCCTTGCATTTGGTTGTATACCAGGGCCTTTATGCAGTGAACCTAATCCATGGCATTAGATTCTTTAGACATTTATTAGAAATGGGTTTATAATTATGACTAAAAACGTCAATGCAATTAAACATCACATGGGGAGAAGAGAGGAATATAATGTATTTTATTTTATGTTTTGTGAGAGCAGAACCCTTGGTTTAAAGTAGATATTTGTAATTTCTGTCTAAGCACAAACAAATAATTTATCATCCAGCTTCCACTTTCTGCAAATCTATCACGGCAGGCATTCTTGTGTCAATTGTTTATTTTATCATCACATCTTTCTCTCCGACTGGCTGTCTTATGGACATGGAGAGTAGAAAAGTGCTTGTCTTCATCTTGTAACATGTACTGAAACTAATTTTCTTTTTATTAGAAAATGATTGTGTTTTCTCCACTCTTGTAGCCATGCAGTTTGGTCAGCTGCTGATTCATCTGGACACAACTCAGCAGATTATTAATAACTCATTAAAGGACAATACATCTATGTTAACACAGGTAGGAAGTATGCAAGCTATTGACTAAATATGTAGTTGAATGCTTCATTTAATCTTCTCTCAGCAGAGGTTTGCAGCAGATGTCACCAGCAGAAGCTCTAAGTCAGTATATGAACTTGTAGTTACTTAAAATGAAGTGATGCAGTAATATTGAAAGTTGGACAGCTAGCTAGACAACCAGTGTATTAAACAAGGTTTATTTATATTGTCGTTAGCCATATTTAGTCTGTATTTGCATTTCTCTATCTGTATTTCACACAAATCAACACACCCTAACATTAACTTTTGGATTGGATATTGATGCACCTGATAGATGGAGCTCAATAAGCAAGTCCTTATTGAGCAAAATCTTATTATTTTTTTTTTTTTCAGAAAAAGTCCTGTGTTCAGATTAATTTTGGATTTGCCTTGAGATACATTGATGTTGTGAGTTGTTTCCAGGGATCTCATTTCTAAAGGTTGTGTACTCACAAAACAGGGCTTGAAACGTACCCCACTAACCGCGTATACCACTTTGCACGCAAAGGTTGTGATCTATATTTAATAAAACAACTTCACAGGAGAATGTGCGGTCCTCCACGCAAACTTTGACCCATGTGTACGCACAAACATGGGAAACTGTGACTCCAAATGGCAGACGAAATATTTTAAATATAGACAGACTTATGAAGAGGTGTGTGAGACACCAACAATGTGTAAAACTAACATTTATTCTGTTAGAAAATGTAGCATTTTTTTTTCTCAGCTCTTTAAATGTTACAGAGCAACTAAAACATTGTAGTAAATATCACACACATTTATAGCACAATGCCACTCCCCCTTTCCCCAGAATCCATTGCCTTGTATGTGTGTTTTGTGCTGAATATAAGTTTTACAGTTGTATATTTGTGTTTTAGCTTTAATGTTGGCCTTTTTACGTGTTAGAGAAAAATACTGAGTTGATAAAACAATTGTGATATTGGTTGGACACCATTACAGAAAGTTCCAATTTGAACAAATTGCATTTATTCCGACTCCATACCTATTGGGAGTGTTTTTCCTAAGCGATAAATTTGACTAGGCTATATCTTTGCTACATATCCGTATTTGTGCTTTTTGTTGGTGTTGGATGGAAGAAAATTGTCAGTCATATTAGATCAATGTCTCAAACTTGACAAAGTTGGACTATAATGAATTCCCCACTAACCACGAATCTCTAGTGATTAGGTGAAATTACTTTTGTTGGGTTTTGCCATCATTGCAAGGAATATTTATTCAGGGAGTCTCAGTGACCATTTGTAGACAATTGTGGTCGTTAATTGGGTGGGGCAAGACGCTCGTTCACGTACGCTAGATTTCAAGTAGGCTGTGATTTATAAAGGGAAAACTGGCGTGGGATATGCGTGGGCACATGTTTTATGAATCAGAATATTTTTGTGCGCGCGCACTTTGTTTCGTTCGTACGCAAAATTCTAGTGTGACTTATACGCACATTTATAAATGAGATCCCTGGGCTTTTCTAAAGTTTAGTCATTTAATTTAAAATAGTTTTGCCCTCTACATTTGTTGAGAAAAACACGATTGCCTGTTACAAGAACATTGATCTTTATGCTTCTAAATCGCTTCAGTGATAATTCTGTAGCAGTAACCCTGCACTTTCAGGCCAATGTTTCATGTTTATGTAATCTCAGTAATCTAGTATTTATGGACCCAGCTGTGTTTATGTCCCACACCTAACCGCTTCCCCCTCCTTTCTTGAACTTTGTCCAACCTCTAGTTGAAGCAATTCTCTTGTCTTCCGTCTTTCTCAGAAATGCGTTCACTGCCTGTTTAGTGAAATTACTCACATTTTCTCATTCCCTCCTTAACTTTCAGCATAAACCCTCCCTTTCTCTTGTTTAATGTATCTGTTCCTTTACTCCTTCAGGTCCAACAGACCATGAGAGAGAACCTGGGAACAGTAGAAGAAAGCTTTTGTGCCCTAGACCAGAGGATGAAGAAACTTTCAAAATAAACAGAGGCTGTAGCCAGTGGAGGGAGGGGAATACTTTTCTTTCTTGCTACTGGCGTTCCCTCTCGTGCTCTGAAGTTCAACAAAACAGACAGAATATAGAAAATGGAGACCAAATGTTCTCTTATTTTCCCTTCAGTTCCTTTTTATTGCATTTAGGTAATTTACAGGGATGGGGATTGCGGATGTCTATTAATGTTTTAGTTAATCTGCGCTGGATACATGACAGATTCCATTACAGCTGGCAGGGCATAGTTATGTGCCAGGGAAAAGTTAACAATTGATATACATGCTTCTTTGGCACAACTGCTTACATTTGTTTATACCTTAAACAATTTTGTCTGGTTAAGGTATGCTGTAACATCCTGTGTTTCTAGAGCTGAATAAAATGCAGCCCTGTTTAATTCAGCGTAATTGGCTACAGTACTGCTGTACCGTATGGAATCTGCAATAGGAATAGACATCTACATTTATGACCCCTCTCTTTACAGTAATTACATTTTGTCAACTCAACACATACCACTGATTTGCATTTTTGTTGTTTTTTGTTGAGGTTTAGACAGGATGGTTAATTATAATGAAACTATTCCATTCCGCAAGCTCTCACACTAGCTTGGGGTACTGTATGTGCAATATGCTTAACTCAGCTAAACTAATTTACAACCCTGCTGGATGGTTTCTGGACATGCATGTTTTTACATGTGACATGTTTAAACCACAGGGGGGAGCTTGTAAACATGCCCATGTTGCGTACCTTATGTTTCATGTCTGTCTTATGCTCAGTCACTTGTAACTATTACCGAGACCAGGCTGAGACCGAATACCACAAACAAACGTTTCGTTTGCTTTGACACTTCCCACAGATGAACTGTTTACATCTGTGGCTATGAAAAATAAAGTGCTAGAATATAAACGTGGCTCACTTTATTAACCGCACAGACAGGTGTTACATAATTTGATAGACTAATTTCAGCACATTTAGGGAAATGGTCTAATTTGGTATTGCACTCAAAATGGATGGATGGATTATTGTGGCAGAATATTGTCTCAACATTGATCATACCATGTCAAAATTTGTGTGGATGGTTATTTTAATATGATACTGTAGGCTGCCCAACATCTGTGAAAACGGTTCAGATGTAATTACAGTAAGGCCACCTATGCACAGTCCACAACCATTTGATTTTAGAACCATATTGTAAAGGTTTACACACAATGCCAAGGCACAAGACAAGGTTGGAGACAATAATAGCTAATCAGACATATTAGGCAAAAGGTAGTAGGTGGCCATGTGTTAGCAGCCTAAGACAATGTCAGTTGTCCTGCACAACGCAGTGTGAATCCATGACCTGAGAAGCATGCAGAGGTCTAATAAACTGTCATAGACTTAAGTTTTAACAAACATTGTATGGCATCCTACCATCAGACTATTTAATAATAGTAATTTAACAGCTTTAACAAACCAAATAAATTAAACTTTAATATGTCTAACTGTCGTTCCTAGTTTTATACTGAATCTAGTCGTGCTGTCTGGCCTAATTACGTGGTTATATATGTAGTACTTAATTTGAACATTGGGTGGCAGCATAGCTCCTTACAATATAAATATATATTCTTACAAGTCTAGTATGATAGCCTACAATTGGCATTTTAATGTAAGACCAATAAAAACAAACTACAATAAATTGTATATTTAAATTATGGTAAATGTTCATGGCATTTGCAAATTAGCCTACTTTTTTTGCCCACGCTTGGTGTCAGGTGATCATTATTATTGACTGAGCACATATGGGATCAGGATTCACCTAAGTATCTGAGTAATCACGCCAACCTTTTAGTTAAAATACTTAAATTAACACTTAGTTAACACCAGTTAAGCGAATACATGCAAATTAATTCTAATATTTAATAGCATTAAATTGACCACACCCGTTCTGTTTCCTTCAGTTCTATTATGATTCATGTCCAGTCTGGGTGAATATTTGAAGTCACACAGTGTGGGTTTAACCCCGAGTGAAACTACTTGTTCAAGTCTTATAATTATGATAATCTTTATTTTTGTGTAGCAGACTGGAGCAAGCCTTTACAGTAAACCCTGTTTAGCCAGAGCAGATCCAGTGAGGCACAGAGGGAATTAGATCCAGAACTTTCATCTGAAGGAATGCCCCAGATGAGCAGGAACACGCAGGTCGTCGTACTGTATATCGTATCTTTCTATTTTTGTTTGGCAAGCCCACCACCATCTGTCAAAAGAAACGTTTGCACAACATTGTGTGGGGTTTGCACTGGGTGATATACCCCCTGATAAAGAAAGGGCAGCATCATCTAGTAACAGAGTCAGTCATGAAAATGGTTCTACTGACATTTTTCAGTTGGCTGATGATGGTGTGACAACAACACTGGAATATATCTTATCAATTGTTTCAGAATCACTGGTTCTGTTGGTAGCCAGCGATAATAGGCGAAAGGGCAGGTTTATTTTTGGGCTGTTTTCCTCAGTCTCTCCTTTGTCCCTGTTTGGCGCCGTCTGTTTTCTTACACTGTTTTTGAAATGAGTAAATACAAAAATATTACATTTAATGACATGTACAAAAATAAACAGATTTTAAAAAATTAAACTATTATATAGGTTATCAAATTACACTTAAATGGGAATACAATTTAGAAAATATGTACATTAATAAAAATAATAGACAAATTAAGACATATTTTGTCTTAATTTGTGGAGAGATGAGAGGAATGAGAAGGCGAGACACTCAGAGTGTTTGTCATATTCTTCCAATTGACGTGGACAGGTGAGAGAGGAGGAGACGGAGGAGACGCGAGTTAGGCAGGTTAGATACGGTTGTGGGGCAGAACAAGGACAACGAGCGAATAAGAGAAGAGGGGGGTGAAGGGTAGGTGGGGGGGAGCAAAAGATAGCGACTGTTAATGGACTAACACGATTGACTGGAAAGTTTCCGCACAGGTCCACGCCCAGAGATAACACCTAACAATAATTATTGTAAATATAAATAATTGATGGCTTTCGGACTGAATCTGGCTCGTTTTCCAAACATTCTGGCTCTGTCCTGGAATTACTTCTCTTAAAAAAAAAATTTTTTTTAAAAATAATAAAAATTAAAAAAAAAAGGAAGGATTAATGAGCAACCAATGTCTATACGTTTTCTCCAAATATTGACTTCCACAGAGAAAGAAATTGACAAATAAGACGAATGTGATAACATGGTGAGTAATAAGGAACAAAAGACAATTTCTCTCAACTTTTGACGTTACATGTCGATAAATCCCTAAATGTTATCTCCGGGAGGGGGTACGGTTGAGCATTCATCCCTTGAAAGTATTAAAAACAAACAATAAAAACGTTTCTTCAGACAGACATTGATTCGATGTAAACGGTTTTCACAGCTGTAGAACCTTGCAGCAATGACCTCTGAAAAGTGGTGAACGCAGAAATACATTGCAGCAGGCCAGGGGTAAAATATTTACCCATATGCACGTTATAACAGTTTCTCTTGGTTCACTGGGGGGGATTCCGACAGAGCTGGTGTATGCAGGATGGGGGGCTATAGTCTACTGACCAAGGCAGTTGGGGCTCAGACAACCCCCTAAATATATTTCATTCTAGTAAAACAATAGGAAATATAATCCCACAAGTAATTTAGTAAACAACACTACATGCAAATATAAGGAAATTAAAACAATAGGATGTTGTAAATTTACTGAATTTGATCCTGGGTGAATTGCAGTAAATTTTCCTATTCCGTTATACCTTTATTCATATGTCTAAATATATAGGCTATTTTTTTAAACAACTACCAACATGCTATAATAGACCACAAACAATTTTTTTTATCTTTACACTGGGCCGGCAGTCTTTTGTTGTTGGCGATCTGATCTAATTCAGCATCAATTAGAAAACAAGATGGAACATCAGACATAATTGGAGCATATTAGAGAAAACAGGCAGTGGTAACCCAGATATGGTGTTGTAAACAATGTTTTATAATGAATACAACACAGACGGCGGACTGACTAAATAAACAGAGGAGAGGGGAGGGCGATGGAGGAAGAGAAAGTATGCCGAACTACTCAGCAACAGCCACTCAAGTTGTGACGTATAATGGTGCTTCCTCCAGCGCTTTAACCCGGGTCCTAGAGACAGTATTTGAGGTTTCTATTCGCTACTTGCGCTGTTGCTAGGCTGTGCATGTTGAGCCGTGCGTGTTGCACCATGCATTAAAAACAGTCGTGTGCCGAGTTTGGGATTAGGACACAAAGTGTCAAAGGGTTACGAACAGTGGGTCATTTTTTTAAAGGACGTTAATTATTTGGGTAATTTTAACACAACGTGTTTACTGTCTTGTGAGTATCGTATACGTAAACAAAACATCAGCTACAGAGACAATGAGGTGCCTGTTATCGGCTTGATCTCATCCTGCACTAGGTGTAGTGTAATATCACCATCTAGACATAGACTTATTAAGTTGAAACAAATACAATAGTTACAAATGTAACCTAGTTTGTGAAGTGTACAGTATAACATGGCAGGAAAATAATTTCTTCTGTGGGGAAATGCAATATTGTAAATACCCACATTCCCCGTTTTCAACACGCTCCGGTGACTTGTTCTGTAGTCTGTCGTAGAGCGCGAGTTATGAACTATAGTGAAAATATGGGCTACAACTGGCACGCATTAAAGGGAAGCCCTAAACATAACGACAACACATAGGCCTAGTATAGGATACAAAATCAACTTCCATCGTCTTTTTTAGATTTAGCAGTTCTTTTTCATTAGCCAACTGAACCCGCCGTTAAAGTGGGTCTATTGGGGATTCCACATCTGTGGCTAACAGTTCAGACAGAGCTTTAACGTGCATAATCAGGCGGTGTGTATACACAACATATATATCGTAAAATGTATATATATACATATAGTTATTACATAATAAACTAGCGTAGTAGCCTAGGCCAGCTAAGCGAAACAAACGGTTCTTAGATAGCCTATATAACAAGATATTCCATAATATAGGGAAGGCCGTATATTTTTAGATTTTTTTTTAGAGCCAACACTGTTTAATAAAACATGTTCTGGTTCTGCTGGTGTTATCCCCGACTAGAAATTGGTTGCCAAGCATTGCATCATTCCTTTCATGTGACTCCCATACGCCCCAAATTCGTCCTGGCCGTCTTATGACTGCATCACATTTACTGGTCGTACAAACTATGGGAACAACTAGCAAAGGCAACATGCCCCGCTTCGCCATTAAAGCGCGGTTACTCATTGGATGTAACCAAGCAAAATATCTTACACCAACCTTTGTGAATGGAACATTGTTACGTCCGTCATTCCTCTTCCTTACTCGTTTGTTATGAGTTAGGTTGTGATGAACGGCCCTCCCACAGAGTTAGGTTGGCCTGTCTGTTATATAAACACCACCGGGAGTTTCCAAAGAATCACATTCAGCGATTGAGACTGAACAATGGTTAACATGAGCTATCACCAATCTTTACTAAAATATCTTCATTCTCCAAAACATAGACAACTAAGACGGCGAACAAATAAAAGAAAAAGGGTAAGTGGACATTTGATGACATTTTGTCATTTGTTGCGGTCAGTGTTTTTATACCTCAAACAAGTAGCCTAATTTAGGAAAGCGGTACGCTCCCCTTGGAAAATGATGTGCATGTTTTGGCAAATTTCCCATTTCCAGTTTTAGAGTACGGTAGGCCACAGTTGTTCAAATCAATCAGAATTTAGAATGTGTCCAGATTGCAGTTGTCAACAATTGCGCGTGGTTTGTAACAAAACTGCAAGTTCTTAAAAGTTTCAGTTTTGACAGATCAGCTGTTACACGTGACACGTTTACTTTGCCATATTTTGTATCCAATGGCACCTTTAACCTGGTTTGTGGTCAGGGTCGATAATGATATGATTGCAGACTTTATTCTAGTGTAATTTTGGAGAACTGAAAAAGGTAACCAGATAACCAAACTGCCATAAAATATTTGTATGCCTATATTTCTACTTTGGCATATTTGCAAACATCAATGCACGGTCGACATTAATTCAAATTTAATCATAGTGAAAAAAAGTTGTTTTGTTTTGCTCCCTTTTGTTTCGCCCAGCCTCAAGCTGGACTTCGATTCTATGACGTAACTATTTTAGCTTACACTGGACGTGAAGTCACATCGGAGTGATATTTGTTTAAATGTTAAGATAATGTTTAGTTGACCACGAGTTTCAAGTGTACGGTCAAAAGCTACATTTAATATCTGACAGTAGTAGCCCATTGTTATAACGTCCCACTAGTGCAATGTCCGAATGTTAATGTTAGGAGGCCACATCTCAAAAGAGGGTGGATGAAAATTAAATGTTCACTGTTTTCATGAGCAATAACAATATTTTATTTTCCATTTGGTCATTGGTAATATTACTACAACCGTGAAAGATAATGCCACAACTGAACACGTGACCTAATTATGACATGTATAAAGAACCTAAAACTAACCACTCCACCTTTAACACCATTTTAGAATTGTTGGGACAAGTTATCTCCAACAAATTGGCAGACTTGACTAAGAGATTTTCCAAAGGTGAGTGTGTGTGCTGTGTATGTATGTATGTAGCCTATGTTTATATATAATCATACATTTCATAGTCTTGCTAAATTAATTTTCAGATTGCTAAATTAATCTTCAGATATCTAACCATATATGTTGTGCATGTATATGCAAATGTTATAAGCAAATTTAAAAGCAGTTGTAATTTGCTCAGTTAGTGTCAATATATATTTTCATGTTGTCTAGTCTAAATAGGTCTTTAATTATGTAAATATTTACCTGCTAAAACATAAAAATGCTGTTCATTTACCATCACTATACAGTCATCACACACACACACACACACACCCCTCTTCACAACCCACTATAGTACCGGTAAGAGAGTAAAGCAGTTAAGGCGGAGTTATTTGGATGAATCAATCAACTAACCAGCTGCTCCTCTATTTCTACACCTTCACTCGACCAAACCATCCGGCGTGCTGTGGTCGCCCTGGCAGCTCCAGTGTGAACTGTGTGGCCGAGTATCTGTGCGTTGCAACTGCGTGGCGAGATGACAGCCGAGTGGCTACACCTGCCCCCGCCATACCCCCCTGGCGTGGGCCCGCTGTGTGGTGCAGAGTTGGAGGCGTGGTATGAGGACTTGCAGGATATTCTGGGCTCAGACGCGGGTGGAGCAAAGATGGCGCGTGCCCCACTATGCACCGAGGTCAGTAGTGTGTGTACGTTTGTATGTCTTCATGTCTTTTATTAACTTTTTCCACTTTTAGCATTTACCTTATTTTCTTTTTTGGTTTGTTGTCGTTCTTCTAGAAGGAGCCAGAGTTTCTGGATGTGCTGGAGAGCTGCTCTCTCACGTGGCTGACAGACGGAGGTCAGACGTGGGGCGAGGGGGTCCAGAGAGTGGTAGAGGAGGTCCACACCACCCAGCCTCTTTACCACAGCTCCCCGTCGTCGTCGTCCTTGTCCTCTTCCTCCTCCTCCATGTCCTCCTGCCTGAGTCCCAGGGCGGACGGCGAAGACCGGAAACGGGGTGACGCCCCGGGCGGAGGAAGTGGTGATCTTCTGCCGCCGGAGTTCTTCGAGCTGCTGAGCGAGGGAGGCGTCGGCGCGGTGGATTCTAGCGCCGCTGTGGTCAGCAGCGGCTATCATCACCACGGTTACCACCGCCAGGCCAGCACCAACCCCGCATCTCCTTCGGCCAGCGAGGAGGAGCTTCCCTGCGTCCCCGACTCCCCCTCCTGCTCCTCGTCAGCCTCACAGTCTCCGTCTCGGAACTGCTCCTCGCCCCCCTCCTCGCCCGCGTCCTCCCCGTCGGCCTACGCGGCCTCCCGCCTCGGGAAGCGAAAGAGGAGCGTCGGGGCGCTGTCGCCCTTCGCCCCGTCCTCACGGGCCTCCCTGTCGCCCTCCTCGGCCAAGAAGAGCCGCAAGGAGAGGGAGCAGGAGAACGAGAGGAAGGTGCAGGAGCTGACTGAGCAGAACGAGCGTCTGAAGGCGGAGATCGACAGGCTGGGCGAGGAGGTCCAGAGGACACGCAGAGCCCTGATAGAGAGGCTGGTCAACACCAGGAAGTGAGCAGGGAAGGAGGATGCCTCCTACACAGTGGGCACAGGTAGTGGTGGTGACACATGAAATGCATCTTCACGCAGGGGAAGAATAGAGACCAAAGAAGGCAAGAGTGAGACGAGTGTGATTTTTAAGGAAAGAATGATGAAAGTCTAAAAAGGCTAGGGGCTGCATTGGCATTGTGGGAAATGTGAAGCGACAGGGACCACATGTTAGAAATATGAAAGATGGAAGGGCAGGCATGGTGATGGGTTTTAGTGCATCTTCAGTCCACCTACTCTGACCTGTCAAGAGCACTGCATGTTTTAGGGTTATGTGATTGTACGTAGGACAGAAGGTTCTCCATGTCGCTGTATAGTGCATTTCATGGTCACATTTTCCCACCATTTTGCAATAAATTGTTAACTTGTCCTTTTAAGGGCTGCAATCTGGCTATCAGAGATTACTTGTCCCATAATTCATGGAGTTTAGGAGCTCAGGAAAAGTTTGAAAGTGCCCGTGATGATCTTTTATTATAAATGTTTTTATATTAGAAACTGCACATTTTTTTATAACCCGTGGCTTGCTTGTGTGCATTTAAATGCTGCGAATAGGACCCGGCTATACTTTCTATGCGGACCTTTTTTAAATAAAATGTAAATTAGTGGTGGCATTACTAATGTTCTGTTCAGCCTAATTTACTATTTTTATATATCTTGTATAAAATGCTATTTTACTGTAGTGGCCCATACTGTAACATAACCCACCCTGTATACATTATTTTTCACATTGTAGAGAAATTTATAAAGCCTAGAATAATTTACATGTTTTCAGTTGGCTGCATTAACATGTATTTATTTTATTCTGTTAAATGCTTAGACATGTATTTATCATGTACGTACAATTTATTTCATTATTCACTGTAATCTCAAAGTTGAAATAAAACACAAATGGGCAATAATAACCACTATTCCATGATTGTTCATTTTATTGGGAAGTATTACACAATTATGGGGGAATAAATGATGTCTATAAAAGGTTCATTTTATTTCCTTGACCTTAAAACGTATATTTGTAGCAAAGGGTTAAATAACAATTTTTAGGAGGATATAAAACAGCATTAGGAGCAACACCCATTTCAATGTAAATTATTGCACATTGACAATCACATATTGAGGATAATAAATTGAGGGGTTTCTAGGCAGGTGTTTTTTGGAAAAGTCCCTTCGTTCTGTAGTCATTCATTTGACAGTGTCATTCTCTGTCGACCTATTCAGCATTTCATTATTCCTCAGTGCCAACACCACATTGTATCAGTCCCTGTTAGAGATTTGCCTGAAGCCAATACCCTCAGAATACACCAGTGTTCCCATAGTCCTGCAAGATACCTTTAAACCTTCATTTCCATTTTTCTCTGCATCTTCTCTCATTTATTCTTGCCCTTCTGAGGCACCGGCTCCAGGTTCTTCGCCTCCGCCAGAACCAGCTGCTTCTTTAGGTCCAGTAGCTTTTCCACCTCTGCAGAGATCTCAGCCTTCTCCGCCTTCTGGGCTTTTAGTGCTCGCACCTTCTCACCCTGCGTGACAAGAACACAATGAGCACACCCTACTGTATCAAACACACCGCAACACAAATGGAAAGCACTGTAGGTCGCAAACTCCAGGGGGGCGGCCGTTGCCCTCACAACTCCACAATATGGTCGCCATATGACATCAACAATGGTCTTAAAATTATATTTAATTTAGACATTTTATCCTCCAACACCAATATAAATAAATAGTTTAATTCTAATAAAACACGGAGCTATTGTTCCATGAAAACACAATCTTAGAGAAATTCAAATGTATGTGGCGCCTCGGCCATTCAAGTTTCAGAGTCTCAAAGTAGACAGCGGGTAGATGGGTGTGTATGTGATGACCGTTGATAATTTCTCTACAGATTACTGTGCAAACCTTCAATAAAACGAGTACATAGAAAGGTCTGTTAAACAAGGGTTTCTTACCTGTGCAGCCACTGCCTCTGTGAGCTGCTTGGCGTTGCCCACCGGTGCTGCCGTGGAAACCGGCACTGTGGCGGGCTTGGTGCCGCCGTCGGCTTGTGCTGCCGTGGTCTGAAACTGGGAAGAGACGGACGTCGTTTGGCATTGGAACCACATGCTAATTAGGCACGGAAATTAACAAATTGCACCTGGCAGAATGTCATGCTCGTCATGCTTAAAAGTCAAGATGAGCCTTGGGTGTTAGCGGCTTGACAAATCACATGGATAGGAGTGAAATACGGCCACACGGCAGTGTTAGATGAACTGCTAGCTGGCGTGGGATTGTGTTAATGAACACAGTCGGGCGCAAGCTTTACAATGGACAGACAAACAAAACCTTGGATACCTTCTTTATAGGAGTTTCATTTTCCGGCTAGGGGTAAGAGCGATTAAGAAAAAGATTTAGACAGCGTTGACACTATGAAAAATATTTAGTACAAGATGGTTGCTTAATTCATCACATCAATATTCAAAGTGCGAATTCTATGTTTTCGTTCACCTGACGGGAAGTTTAGGTTCAAGTTAAAATCCTCATGACAATAATGTTTGGATTTTGCATTTCCCTACGGTTGGTGATATATTTATTTTATTATTCATAAATAGTTAAGATACATATTGACAAGATTTCACTGAGCTTGGGTGCTCACCATTACACTTCATAAACATCAAATACCTGCTGTCCACCAAATTGCTTCTTCAAAGCCTCGATCTGGTCTGGCTCCAATTTCTGGAACAGCGGGCTGACCTGGGGACAGGAAAAAGACTTAGACTTTAACAAAAAGCTCTACATATGAATTAATTATTACATACACACACACATATTATAAAAATCATGCAATTGTGAATCCATACAAGACATTGTTGGAAAACTTTCACCCAAGCGCTCAATGTTGCTTTTCATATGAAAGGATTACGCAAGTTATCAGAACAATTTGCTGAGCTTCAATCACGATTGCTAGTAAAGGGATCATTACGCAGGTTACAAAAACCCGGCACCGTTTGAAAACTTGTGAGCACCTGAGCACAGTTGGCATGATGCAAGTTTCCAAAATCGCTTTGTTAAAGTAGAAGTAAAGTTTAAGTACAAGCCGCAGACTTCTCGCACCACATAATTTATCAAAAGTCCAGAAGACCAAAATGATCATGGTAGGGCCAGACTAGTAACCCTAAATAAATGTATTTAAAGTTATTGTGCGCATTGGCTCACAAGCGTGCATATTCCTGCGTGTTCTGGGGTGTTATTTCACTGACATAATATTTTATTTATTGCATCTTCTTGTGTCACCAAGATTACAAATGTAAATGTATTCTACCGTTACGGGTTACCATGTGCTACTAGCATACTGTATACTGTATGTGGCGGGCTTCTTCTTGTGTGGTTGTACTTACAGTTCCAATCCGGTGGCCAGCAGTCAGGGCACATACAAAGCTGCCATTGCCGTGTAGCATGGTGGTGACGCAAGAGAGAGGAGCATTGAGTTGGTCTCTGATGGTTTGGCTTATCGTTGGCATGTATGGCAACAACATCACTGACAGCAAGCAAGCGATATTCACCGACACCCCGGTAACTGTGCCTGCGCGCTGCCTGGGGTGATATGGGACAGAACAGGCATCAGTCCGTCACATTTTATAATGACATGTTTTAATTATAAAGGACGATACTATATGTTATACAGTATTTAGATTTTCACTATTATTGCACGTCATTTCTTAGATATTAAAATCATAAGAGTTCACATGTGCTACATGTGTGTGTTTTAAGTTCATTTTATATCTTGTCGCAGACACTTTTATCTAAAAGAGACTGACAATGAAAATGTCTGAATTACATAGTGGTTACCGGTTGGACGCTAACAGGTAGGCCAATTATGTTTACTAATTTACTTTATCATTTTATTATGTTTTCCTCTTTCTTTAATAATAATAATGCTTTCCTCTTTCTTTAATAATAATAATTTGCAGTGTTCAGGTTTAGTGTGTTTGATCTACACATTTTAAGATAATTGTGACACTACGCACATTTGTCTACACAATGCTGCAAAAGACACAGACGGAAGTTAGATGAAGTCCTTTCACCTCTCTCCTTCTCCTTCCTTTATCTTCTTCCAGGGTTCGTTGACCTGGATGTACTGATTGCCATGGCGAGAGATGTTCAGGATGTGCTTTAGTGCATCACGGATTCTGGCAGAATATTTTAAGTGAAGGCACATGAAACAACACGAAGCAGACAGCAAGCATAACAAAAGGAATGTTGCTACAACCATAAATAACTCCATGTGCAGGTTTACCAACATTTATGTTTTAATTATAGCTTTGAAATCCATTTAATTTGATCACATTTACAATTCACACAGTAGTCATCATTGGTCAAAATGTCTTCATTTAGAAAACTAAATGAAGATAATCAGTAAGGCCCGATCATACAGGACACCCTTTTCAGCTGCCAAAACGCAAGGCACACTGTACTGCCTTTTTTGTTGCAGCCTACTCTGCAAAAAAGAACAGTTCGGAGCGTTTAAATAAAAAAAATTAAAAAAAATAAAACTATCCTCGAGCGCCGAGTACAATGTACAGTGTGTGTGTGTAGAACTGACATAGCAGCCAGCTAGCTAGCCCTGCTAAACAAATATAATTTTATAACATTACAAGCACAAAAAAATAAAATATTTTAGTTAAAATAATAGTGTGTTAGTGAAAGTCTTAGATGTTATAAAAATATGTTATTAAATATACACCACATGGTATCAGGTAAACATGCCCGCTTCTCTGATCATTCGATTGGATAATAGGAAAAAATACAGATGACGTTGGGCACTTTTCTGCTGAGAGTGCAGCCGGCATCTAAAAAGCGAGGCGCCCAGGGCGCATAAGCAGCACGCAGAATTCCTTCTGCCAATAGAAAACAATTTTTTAAAACGACGCCTCTTGGTGCATAAAGAACGTCCTGTGTGATCGGGGCCTAAGTAAGTAACATGAAGAAATTAAACATGTTAATAGTTGAAAACCTTGAAATGGATGCATCTATATACAAGTGTGTGATAAGCTTACTTGACTTTGTCCATCAGATGGATGTAATGGCGGAGCTCCCAGTTGACCTGGGCCAGGAGCCTCTTGTCTTCCTGTTGCAGATCCATTACAGGCACAAGGCCCTCAAAGAACTTGGTGACAAACATCCCAGCTCTAGAGGATGAGGAAGAGGGAGTTACTTGTTGCTAATTGGACATAAATTATGTATTTCACACCAGATGTAACAGAGTATGTAAACTTAAGTCATCAGTCAATAGCAAGAAGTCAATTATGATCCCTAGACTATCAGCTTCTATTTAATGTCTATTTAAGTGGGACTATGTTAGTATTACACTTCTGTCTGACTATGAGAACACCCAACAATACCAAATTCATAAATGTGAAAGGATTAGAGAAAAGGCTGTGTGACAAAATGAAGGTCTTTTGGCAAGCCAATCATTTCTGAAAGGGTACTTGCTTATTTTAGTAAGATTTTAGTTAGATAGATTCAATTAATTATAGTACGGTAGGTATGGACTGAATTTGGCAAATAATGGAAGGACAGTGTTTCGTCCTTACATTTGAATACTGTCACCTAAGGCAGGATGCACAATGAAAAATATTTTTAACCAATTAAGCATCAAAGGTTTTGCGCAAAGATCAAGGTAGTCTGCAGTGAAGAATAGTTGATGCAGGATATGACCCTGATCTTTTAAATATCATTCCGAAGCGGTATAAATGAGGCTGGAACGCCCTTTCCCTGCACATACAACATGCTACCAGTCACCGCTTTTGCTAAACTCCTCAAAACCCATCTCTTCAAAGTTGCCTACAATATTTAACCCTTTTTCCACCCTCACTGGACTACCTTGCCCTCCCAATAAGCATGCATTATTATTCTATTTTGTATATATTTTCCAAATATTTGTAATTTAATTGTATATCGTTTCTAAAATGTATATTCCTGCCTTAGTCAAATGCCCAATACTATGATTAAGATATATATATATTAAGATATATATATACACATATACATACACACACACACACATATATATATATACACACACATATATATATATACACACACACACCAAATATTTTATATAGAGCTTTATATTTGCTTATGTCCATGTAAGATGTATTTGAGTGCTTTGACAGGTATCCTGCTGCCTGCTCCCAGCCTGGTGTAACCAAACAATATTTCATTGTGAATATGGTCTGGCCATGCTCCATTGTGAAGTGTTAACAGTTGTTGCCTCCTACTGGGCGTTCATTTTGAAACTATTATAATAACCAATCAGCATTACAACCGTTTTGACCGCCTCATCTAGCTCTACCACCGTTTCTAAACATGCTTGACTTCAACGTCATCTCACTAACCCACCCTGATTGGGCCGCCAGCTGTGAAAACGCTAATGAGAACAGGTTCTCCAGACTATAATCTCAGCTAAATAAATTGATCTGGGAACAATAGTCAGGCGGAGACAGGCTGGCCTGCTCTTGCTTTTATAGTCAATTTATTTAGAGAAATTTTGAATTTTATATTTTAAGAAAACACAATAAGGGCAATAGTATGGAATCTCACATATATATTCCACCCTCTTGTTATTTCTTTATACTTATACAGACCTGGAGTTACTCAAATCAAAGTCCATACTGCATAGGCGCTCCAACTGACCGGTTGATGAAGTTTCCCAGGTTGTTGAGCAGCTCTGAGTTGTTTTTAAGAGCCATGTCAGCCCAGGAGAAAGCTGAATCTTGGCTCTCAGGTCGCAGGTAGAGCAGGTAGAATCGCCACACATCAGAGGGGATGCCCGTGTCCTTCGCCATGTCTCCAAACACACCAACGCCACGGCTCTTGGAGAACTTAGTGTCCTCGTAGTTTAGATATTCTGGGAGGAAGATAAAGTATGCATTAAATGCAGTCCAACTAGGAGATTTTCGCTTTTTTTGGTAAAACTACCATTAAAAACTGCATTACCAATCTACAGTAAACTCGAATAATGCATCTACTCATCAATCAAAAGAATAGTAGTTACCAGTGGCAACAAGGTGATTGACTAGGGTGTAGTTATCCTGGGCCCCCAGCAGGGAGCAGGGAAACACCACACTGTGGAACGGCACATTGTCTTTGGCCATGAAGTTGTAGAGCTCCACCTGGTGGCGGGGACACAACATTGCAGCTAGGATAACATAGATCATCATGAGATCACTAAGGACTTATCTGTTGTCCCCATCCCCCAATCTCTCACTCTCCATTTGCTCTGTGAATGTAGGCCAACACACATACAGTAAAGCATGGACACAGACAACCCCAGGAGCTGAATGCTAGGATTCAATAGGAGATGAGACATGGTGAGCGTAGAAGATAACATGGCTCTAATGGCATTTTATCTATGGCTTTAATTATTTATTTAAAATAGAATATCTATAGTACAATGAGTCATTCCAGCTATTGGTTCAGGTTCATCTATTGTTAACTTCTGTTATTTGGTTTAATTACACATTTATTATTATTATTCACATATCTTTTTCTGATTATTTTACCAGCTTTCCTGAGTGAGCTCATCAAGCACGTAAATTACTATTAAAGTCAGTGTAGAATAACTGGTCACAGCATGTGAGCTAAAACAAAAGAATTTACCTGCTGAGGATTCTTCCACCATTTCTCCCACTGGTCAGTGTAGTTGGCAGTGATCGACAGGTAGCCAATAGGAGCATCAAACCACACATAGAACACCTCCAGAGATAGGATAAGAATCATGAGTAACTATGCCATGGAGAATGATATTTTATTCACCATTCCTTAGATACTTAACTCTGATTTGGCAAATACAGTGTTAGTCAGTTTAAAATACATGTGTGTACTGTATTAAAGTACACTGCTAAACTTCTGAATTGCCCAAGTACACTGCTAAACTGTACACTGTAAATTGTCCTTTTGTTTGAAACTAGTTCACAAATGTGTCTTGGTTTGAGGAATGGACATTACCTTGCATATTATTGTGCACAAATGCACACTAACAACATATTTGGAATATTTTCAATGACCATGTTTTCCTTTTCTCTCCCATTTGTTTCTATTATGGATAACTGAATTGTTTGATTAGATGTATCACAAACCACATCACCAGACAGTTGGGAGAGGAGGCGAGAGAACAAGGTGAGAACAAAGTAGTGCATAAGAAATACATTAGTGTTTTAAACACTCAAATACATTTGTTTCAGACCTTCTCTTCATAGCCAGGGTGAGGTACAGGCGTTCCCCACTTCAGATCCCTAGTGATACAGCGGGGTTTGAGTCCATCTCTCAGCCAGGAGCGGGTGATCTGTTTGGCGTTAGCTGTCCAATCTCCTGTGCTGGTCGACTTCTCTAGCCACTCCTCCAGTTGGCTCTCCAACTGGAAAAAAAGAGAATGGCAGCTCAAACTAAAAGGTGCTGCTAGTTTTGTACTGAGATTTAACTGAGATTTTTAACTGTATATATAGTGTATGAATGTATTGAGCTAATCACAGCTGGTAAAACAGTTAACTGTAAGGAAAATTGCCGTGTGGGGACATTAAAGACGACGACTACTACTACTTATGAGACATGCCAGTTTATGAGACTGGCCAAGAAGTTACCTCACGCTTTTGTGAACAAAAACAACTGCATTCGATATAATGATACAAGATATTTTGCTCGATAGAATGTTGTGTGATGAAAATAGGGCCTGAATGTAGTTAACCGTTTTTCTAGAAAGCACCAATCATAAGGTTAATAGTATTCAAGGAGTTGTATAGCCCTAAGCCAAGTGCCCCTTGGCTTAGGGCCATTTTCAAAACCAGACTTCTGGTGTTGACTTCAAAAGTGTGTGGTGTATAAAAGCACACATGTACCTTGGGTAAATCCAGGAAGAGATGTCTGGAAGACATAATGATAGGAGTCTTCCGGCAGACCTTACACTGCGGTTCCTGCGGGGAGACAAATTCATTAACCATTAAAGATGGTCTCAAAATTAAGGCACAAGCCAGGCATGACCTTTATAATCACCACCACGACATGCGGTACGGTACTGTATGCGCACAACACGAGCCTCTAGCCTCACCTTCAGCTCCACGGCGTTGATGAGCCGCCCGCACTGGTCACATTGGTCCCCGCGGGCATCTGGGTATTTGCAAAACGGACAGATGCCCTCGACGAAGCGGTCGGCAAGGAAACGCTGGCAGCTCTCGCAGCGCAGCTGCTCTACGGTGTCCTCCACTAGGAAGCCCCGCTCAAGGAGACGACGAAATATATGCTGGGCTATCCTGGGGGCAAACAACATGCATAGAGATCACTTGTGTTTACATGCATGCTGCTGCTCATATGCCACTACTGTTCAGCATATTCTAAAAGCATTTCTCACGCAAACAGCATACTATGCCATTTGCACAGCACATGTAAGAGCTAAACCCACAATACTGTGTGATCTGGGTGTTATGAATCGTAACATAATGGGCCTGGGTTCAATCAGGATCCAAACTCTTGGTGCATATAACATTGAGTTGCTGCATCTGGTGAAAATGAAACATAAACATGCTTACGGGAAATCCACGCACAGGTCACATGAACCACATATGTGGTTCACAGGTGACAACAAGGATGTTCGGTTCAGACAGAAATGATCAACAGCAATACTTTCAATTTGGTGTATTGTAGGAACAAGTAGGGAAGGTTTGATACCTTCAATTTTGTACTCTTATCAAATGCAA
This sequence comes from Amblyopsis rosae, assembly GCA_025399935.1. Classification (NCBI taxonomy): domain Eukaryota; kingdom Metazoa; phylum Chordata; class Actinopteri; order Percopsiformes; family Amblyopsidae; genus Amblyopsis; species Amblyopsis rosae. Next base: position 1,064,827 of record JAODTR010000020.1, read on the forward strand.
CGTCATATACTCATACTTTATACTTTTATCCTGTTTCATGAACCACCATGTGGATTAAAATCTTATCTTTATTTACTTGGATTCTTTTTCATTGTATCCCCCCCCCCCATACTTTTCTCTCTAGAAAGATGAATATAATAAATATGAACCAAATTATTTTTGCTGTTCATCTGTACACAAATTCATATAGCATAGTTGTGTGTATATATATATATATATATATATATATTACTCTGTCTGTTTCTCAGTTGTTGTCCTGCCAAAGAAGTCGAAGTCAATTTGGAACCACTTGTAGATGCTGGCGTGGACGACGTGGTATTTGTCGCAGATCTGCTGCGGAGTCAGGCCTTCCTCCAAGGCCTTATTCTCAGTGGCTGTGCCGTACTCGTCTGTCCCGCACACAAACAGCAGATTCCAGTCACGCAGACGGCCATACCTTGACACAAAACAGAGTAGAAGAAAGAACGAAAACATCTGATGTTCAGGATCAGTTATTGACAAGGTCATTTTTGACAGACATTGCAGAAACAACTAAATGTTCCAACCAGTAAATCAGTAAATTTTTTTTATTTTTTTTGGAAACAATGAGAGCCAGTGGAGGCTTAAAAACAATGATGTGGTGATGTGTTTTCCTGAATGTCAGCGTTTGGACTAAGATTGTGGAAAGAAATGCTTTATTGTGCTCATTATGAGTTGGTGGGGGGGGGGGGGGGGGGGGGTAAAA
>JAODTR010000020.1:1065650-1124956 GCA_025399935.1 Amblyopsis rosae
TATATTCAGTTTACTGTAGATACGTTCAACAGATTATTTACTTGTTCAATAGATTTGTACTTAAAGAGTCATAATACTTACCTGGAATTTTCTAGACATTTGTAAAAATATTTCTGCATAAATAACTAAAGACAGCAACAGCAAGGGTGTTGCAAAATGATTTGTTTGGCCACACAGCTTCCTGATTCAGTTGCTGCGTGTCATGGTGATTATACTTGTTTGGTAGACCTATAGATTCCCTCTAGAATGGGGAAGTGTACATAACTGGAAAGAAAGATTAAATGTAACAAATGTATAACTTCAGACTAAAGGGGATGTTATGCTGAACTACAATTATACATGACTCAGGATTCAACAGATTAACAAACTGTTATCAGAGCTGGCTTGGATGTTGTCACTGACTAGTAAGCAATAATGAACACAACCGCTGTAAGTCAAAACTGTTTCTTTATAACTTCTTCTGAAAGTTCCCAGCAGGTAATATACTTAAATGTATTTCTAGCTATGTACATTTATTGACTTGCCTTTGAAAGTATTTTTGATGACTGTGAGAACATGTTCATAGCAATGTCTTGTCAGCAGGTTAAAGTGATTCATTACTATACTAAGTGACCTATCCATTTTCTAGAAAAAAAAGCATTTCAACTGCCGCTACTTATGTTTTAGTGTCTACGTCTCTGTAAACGTGTGGTAACAGATGAAACCACACTTTTCTCTTAGAATGAGTCCACATTAGCTAGCACGATTGACCTGGGATGCAAGGGTGGTTAAACATTTTGTTCTGTGTTGAACGGCTAAGCATAATTCAACAACACGTGTCTGCATCTTATCTTTGACATTTCCAGTTGTCTTAACCAACCTTTGCTCCCATCAGTCAGCAGAACAGTATTTGGTCTTGTTAGCTGGTGAAAATGTAAAATGATTCAGATAAATTGGTATATATTTGATGTACAGTACAGCTACCATATTTAAATTAGTAATTATTTTGTACTTCTTCTCTCCTCCTCCTCCCCCCCTCTCTCTCACACTCTCACACTCTCTCTATCTTTGTCTCTTTTTGTCTCTCTTTGTCTTCCTCGGCATGTCTTTGCCTTCCCCATCCCCCCTTCTCTCTCTCTCTCTCTCTCTCTCTCTCTCTCTCTCTGTCTCTCTAGCTGCCACCAGATTTCCTGTTTGGGAGCCACCAGGGGAAAGCTGACTGTGGCTGGCAGATGAAACAGGTGAAGCGCTCTTCCTGCTGCTGTCTATCACCACCACAGGGTGTTCACTGTATTTTACCTTGAGTTTCACCCCACAAAAGCAGCCCTTTTAACAGTGAAAAGCTGCGAAGTTGGAGACGCGCTGTGTCCGTTCTCTTTTAATATATCGAACTGATACGGCAGGAGACGTTTAGTTCACCCACTGGGACTCTCTGGATCTTTGTTAGCTTTGTGGCCTTGCATTGCTTTCATATGTCCCTTTTCACACTTTTCTATTGCTCATTTTACACAGTACTTGTAGAACCTTCTTCTTCTCTTATTGCTTTTTTATTACCATGAAATGAATCCTACGGATTCAACAGTATTTTACACTATTTGACTATACAATATCTTTACACACCTAGAAGGCTGGTACAGTGCATGGAGTACTTTTCTCTTCCCACGCAAAGTCCCCATACCGTGCTATTACAATTTCCTATTTTGGACAGACTTTTCTTACTTTGATATTTGAGAACATTACCTTGAGTATGTTGTTTGTTTTTGCTCTTTATAATAGCATGTCCTATTTGATGGCTGTTTGACTGGTAGTGGCAGGATAGGTCAGAGGTGGTCCCTTCAAACAGCTGACCAACGAATGGTCATAGGATTATAAATAGGATTAATGTAGGTGAATTTCTCAACCAACCGGCAGAAGTTTGCATATGCTGTATTTATACTGTATTGTAATGTAGTAGATTTTAAGTAATGCCAGCTCGGCTGTCTAAATTTTTACAGAGATCAGCATTTATGCATATTATGGTGGTGAAATATAGCAACTCATGATTTAGAAAGAATAAAATAAGAGCTGTTACCCAAGCAGTGCTTACTGCAACATGTTGCGTCACAGTGGGGCGTGGGTATGATTGTATTAAAGCCCTTTTAAAGGCCTTGTCTTAACGAAGGTGCCGATTTGGCTCTTAATGCTAATCCTCCCTGCATGAAGAGATGGCAAACATTAGGAGTGGTATTTAGTGGGACTGTTGAAAGAAACTGTGTTGTACATATTTAGAAAGGTATTTTATAATGGTTTAGGGTCTAGGCAAACATTATTAATGTGGGGTGTTTGTATTTGCTGTGTGCTTGATTTCCCTTGTTTGTTCGTTCATGGACTGTTATGCATGTTATGTGCATGCATGCTACTTGTGTGTGTCTCTCGGCCTAGCCACTTTTCTGCCCCCCAGCTATTGTTGTGTAGCTGAATACCAGCTGGCCCTACAGAGCTCAATATACTGTAGGCGTGCAGTATAGTGTGAAGTCAAGCATAAGGATCTTTTTTACGTAGTTTAATGAAGCACGTTATACATGCTTACAGCACTAGATGAAACGAATACAGGATAGGTGTCGATCAAAAGCCGTGTTTTACGTATAACTTGCTTTGCTTTCTATGTATTCATTTGCATATTGCGCTTCTTATTAAAAAAAAGCATAGCATTTTCACCTTTTGATTCTTCATTTTTATTATTGCATATAGCTCTGGTATTATCTACAGTAGTACATTTAATCCATATCCATTCCTTAAAATAAAGGCGATCTGATATTGGTGGACATCTGTCATCTAAAGCCATCAGGCAGCAGTGCTAATGTGGTGTGTGGCCAATGAAATGACCTCAGATTATCAGATATCACCATTTCATTAAGTGTTCTAGTGGTACAGCAATCCTTTAAACACATATATATACTGTGTGTATATATATATATATATATGTATCCTCTGCCCCTATATTCATTTGTCCCTGCACTTTGACCCCTGCGTAGAGCGTGCAACGTGCTACGTCTTCTGACACATTGAGCACCAGTGTGTTCAGCCAGGCTGATGCACAGGAGGACCACACCAACACCTTCCTGCATGATGGCAAGATGCCCCTCAATCACTCCCAATCCATGATGCTCCCACAGAATACCAAGGTACACTACAGCACACACGCGCACACGCACACACCACACCACGGGCCATACGCGACACCAGGAAATCTATTGAAAGTCTTTTTTTTTTGTGCTGTTATGCCATTAAAGTGTAACTGCACCTCAGCTCTGAGCTTAACTCCATCCACTGCACTACGATAAATGCCAGTACGTAGTCAAGGAGCCGAGGGAAGGGAGGGGCTGAGAGGGGGAACCCCATTAACATCATTGATTTTGATGACGGACATGTGGACCTAGTGTACCAGCCCAAGTCCTAGGGCGATTTTTAACAGATATGACGTGTAGAGTCATTTTCAGACCATACTGTAATATCCAGATTTTTGCACAAACAGGAATTATGTCAATAATAACACCAGCATTTATGTGACTCATCGAATTGCAGTTTTATTATTTAGTTTACAGTTCAAAAAACACAATTTAGGCCTTTAAGGTGCAATTACACTTTAAATGAAATACCATCCAAAATTCCTAATTCGTAAAGTATTATGCAAAGTATTTTAAACCCTCCCATTTTGGTCAAGGTATTTCCATGTACAGTATATATGTATCCATGTATATCAGGGGTCAGCAACCTTTTTGATATGAAGTGCCCTTTTCCAAATTTCTTGTTAATCGGTGTGCCATATAAGGCCTAAATTTAATTATGACATCACATCTAAATCGAATAAGGAATCTGTAATTTTATTCCAGCTATAGGCACCATGAATGGCAACATTTCATAAAAAAAATTATGTTTCTCATATACTCAGGATATAATAAATATATAACTGTATAAATTGCCATCCATGAAAACATCCACATCTGAATAGAAATCAACAATACCAAAATTACACCAATTTGGGTTACAGTATATCTAGTTATAAATATCACTTATGGGGAGAATTAAGATAACAAGCATAACAATGAGAATAGTACAAGAACGTCACGTTTATGAAATATCTGATTTGAAATCGTTAATCTTGTTCATCAGAAATAAATAAAAAAATGTTTAATCCTGTGTTGTTACAGATTAAAATTCCCATTTTAGCTAAATGATTGCAATGTATTTTCTGATTCAACATGTTTTGCAATAGCATCAATAGCTTCAATTTCGCTGCGAGATTGTTGTGAACAACAATCCATCTGACGTCAAATTCTTCTCTGCCCCATCCTTGAATGCTTTCTCACGCTTGGTCTCAAAATGGCGTTTAACACTCTATGTTTGGCAAACAACATTTTCAAGACATAAAGTACACACAGCACGGTCCTTCTGTAACACAATTATTGTGTCCAGGAGGTCTGAAATGCCTGAACATTTACTTCTTTAACTTTCTTTCCTAGCGAACCTGCCATTTCAGGCATGCTATTATCCCGCTCTAGCTCCAGCCGAGTGCTCGGCTACTACGGTACGGTAGCCAATCAGAGGCTAGTGTTTGCTGTATGCGGGTGGATCAACCAAACTAGGTTGCGCAACTGCAATGTCTGTGGAAGTCATAACGTAATGTAGGCTAATTCCCCATGCGTATTATAAAACACTGAACTATATTAAACATATAAGCGTGTAGCCTACTTAAAAAAAAAAGTTTTTATTTTTTTAAAGATAAAAAAGAGCATGTCTATTGCCAGTGTGCCATTGGTTTATCTTACGCGTGCCCATGATGGCACGCGTGCCTAGGGTTGCCGACCCCTGATGTATATACTGTAATCCTAGCCCTAGTATATTACGCATACTGTAAGTGCGTAATTTGCCTCTAACTGCCATGAAATCCCTTGGTTGAGATTAACTGCTTTTGGCAAAGCTTTACCAACCATTAACATGAGTAGCCTACATGTAGTGTGTATGAATTACGGGGACCAGTGTTTACTGCGTTATGCTCCCTTTTTATTACTTAATAACCTACAGAACATATAGGCTATTTTATCAAATGATTAGGTGCCCCAACTGCAGTATTATGCAAGATGGTACAGTATGTGTCCCTTGAGTACTGTATAAACAGACACAGGCACATGTTGAATGCTAGCACTTCTTCCTATATTTCAGCTAGTTCAACAGTGCAGAGACTACTCCTGTAATGTGACCAAGATCGTATTGGAGACACCTTCTCAGGACAGCTGTCCAGACAGCGATGGCGGTACACCGGTGAGATATTGTGCAGGGTGACACTTAGTTGCGTTCATGTTTTCAGGTGGAGGAGAGGATGCTCACATCCTCGTGTGAAACCAAGAATGCATTGTTTGTTTAACGCCTGCAAAAAAGGCTCACATTTTCCCTATAGGATATACAGTATTTTTTGTCTGTGTGGGGTTTCTTACTGTTTGTTTGTTTGTTTGTGAACTTCAACGCTGTAAGAATTCCATACCACACCAGGTAATTTTAGAGCAACCATTTTCCACTATTTTGAGCATGATGCAACAGTCAAGTTTAATGGCTTCACTCAGGATTCATAGACTACACAGAGGAAAGCCCCCTGCCTTACTTTGACTTTGCATTTAAACCTATTTTCTGCACACACAAAGCCAAATGTTGTCCATTTCGTAGTGTTGAAGTCTGTGTGAGGGGCTAGAAATTACACAATTTTTTTACTCAATACATTGCATGGTTAAGACAAGACATTTAAATGGTGTGCAATACAACTACAAAATAAAGTAAATTTTTCTTACTCAATAAACTAAACCATGCTGGATTGTTTCTCAGGAACTTGAAAAAGCTGGTCTTCTGAACAAGACAAAGATTGCAGAGGGAGGGCGAAAACTTAGGTAAGACGTCAAAGGTTTGTCTCAGAAACGCACGAGCCCTAAGCAAACGTGTAAGATTTCCTTCCTATTAGAACAGCTGAGCTCTCAGAGTATGAAGGTTTTTAGAAATTATATTATTTAAAGGTGCTGTATGTTAATATGCAACAGTATGCTATTTAGGAACTGAATTAGCCCTGATACTATAGTTGCTGTTGTTGTCATCAATATTAACAGACTGTGTTTACTGACCATGACCTACAGTACAGTATATTCAGTTACTGACAAATCTATTACTGTATAGTTAATCACTTTGGATAAAAGCATGTGTTAATTGTTGTAATTGTAATGTAATGGTAATTTGTATTTTTATTAATGTATTTGTTTATTCATTCTTTACATGTCTGAAGTTCTAGTGAGATGAAGAAATTTTGCTGGGTGACTGTAACAACTTTAACATTGTGTTTCTTTTTGCTTGCCCGAAGGAAAAACTGGAATCCATCCTGGGTGGTTTTGGTTGGGAACAGTCTAGTGTTCTTTAAAGATCCCAAATCACAGACACCTTCTAGCTGGGTAAGAGTTTACATAACAACCTCTTCCACAGCTTATGTCGAATTCAGTATGCATGTTTAATGTTGAATATTTACGTATTTAAGTATAAAATGGTTTTTAATTGAAATGTACAGTCATTGATTTTAGCCACAGCCTCCAAAAAGATGGATCTCATATTAGTTAGAGGTCCTAGGTATAACCGTATTTAAAAGCTTAGCATAGAAATTAATATAAATGTGCATTTTTACAACATGTACTATAAGCAACCATAAACATTTATGCACATTTGACAACAAAGACAGCAACACTAGATGAATAAAACAAGTTAAAGTGCGTGTATGTGTTTGTGTTTGTGTGTGTGCTCTTGCGTGCGTGCGTGCGTGCGCGCGCGCGTGTGTGTGTGTGTGTGTGTGCTTGACAGAAACCAGCTAATAGTCGTCCAGAGAGCAGTGTGGATCTCAGAGGAGCACAGCTTGGTTGGGCCAATGCCTTGTCAAGCAAGAAAAATGTCTTCAAGGTGAGAAACACAAAAAGTGTGTGTCTCTCTCTCTCTCCCCTTAGTGAGATGTGTTTGAGAGAACATTGTATACTCTCTGTTCTGTTCAAAATTACACAATGAGGAGAAACATAGCACTGGTATAACGGTGAAAATTATTTCTGACATTGTTCACTGCAGTGTCAACTCCAGTAAGGGAAGTTAAAAAAGGAAGTCATCATCATTCTTACGATTGGCCTTTGATGACAAGCCACCCATGTTTTTATATTTTGGTTTGGTGTGTGTAATGATTCTATGGCACAGCTAAAAGGATGTGGTCTTTTCCCATCCTGTTCTTCTCTGTTGTAGTGCCATACATTTACTTGAAACTCAGCACTGGAGCATTAACTGTAGTTACTTTAATTTTACATACAGTAATTACACATCCAGTAATTGAAGAAAAAAAAAAAAACAACGATTTTTGTTTGTCCTTAAACACATCGTTAAGACTTTATCGGAAATTATATTTAAATAGAACTATATATATATAGTAGTGAGAGCACACCCACCACTGCAGATTTTCCTACTTCCCCTTTTTAATTGACTTGCTCACAATAGTGATGTCACCACAAATGATACCAATGAGCAAGCTCTCTACTAGCATCGCCAGTATGTTATCACCTTATGACTACGGAGCATGCCCTTTCATTCACTCCACTCTCCATCCTAAACAACACTAGCTCTGGCTCTGTAGGGATCTGACCCCCAGTCACACACACACACACGCACACGCACACACGCGCATGCAGATGTGGTTTGAATAAGTGTGTGTTTCAGCTGAGGACAGTGACGGGCAACGAGTTTCTCCTGCAGTCGGAGACAGACTCTCTGATCAGAGAGTGGTACAACACGATCCAGAGTGTCATCGACAGACTGGTGAGACATGCACACACACACACACACACACATTTTCACATGCACCTCCTATGGAATATGTGATGTGGAATATACATAGTAAGAAAGTTATCCATGAGGCTCGCTACACATACAGCAATGTACTGTAGTTATTTGAGTTATTTAGCTTTATATGTATATACAACAATTATTCTAATGATTATAATGTGTCTGTTTTACATCATCCATATTTTATATATATACATACATACATCATCATGATGTATATAAAACAGACACATTATAATTGTTAGGACACACAACATTGTTCATGCACCTCACTCTCAGAACAAGTTGGAAGAAAAAGGAAAATGTAGAATTGAAGAACACACACATCTCAAAGAAACTAACAATGATGTAATAATGAATCAATGACTCATCTTGTGAGTCCCAGGGTATGTGTCTGAGCGAGATGCTTAACCCTAGCTGCTATGGACTTCTATGGACCCTAGCTGCTAACTGTCCTCGTTGTAAGTGACTGTTATTATTACTGCTTCAGGAGCGTGAGAACCCCATCGACAATGTCCTGCTGTACTCCCTGAGGAGAGCGGGCAGTGTGGAGATGTTGGACCACAGTGGAGACGAGGACGACAGATGCAGGATGTCACGTAGGTCTTCTGCACCTCCACCGCCAAAAACCTTTTTAGGGTTCCCACAGGTCAGCGGAATTTCTGGAATATCATGGAGGTTTATAAAGTCTATTCCAGACATGGAAAGTCAGGGAAATTGATCATAGTTTAGGTAACATCTAGCCTGGTGTAACCAGAGACAAACTTTACTTTGTGAATAGGGGGCTGGACATGCTCCATTGGGCCGTGTTTGCAGTTGCTGTCTCCATAAACTGTCCATCTCTGGTTAATGTTGAAGCTAATGGACAGTGTTTAACCAAGCGGCATTGCTACAACTGTTTTGATCGCCTCATCTAGCTCTACCACCACCATTTGCAAACACGCTTGACTTCAAAGTTAGCGCACTTGCCTACCCTGATTGGTCTGCCAGCAGGGTGGCTGTGCCAATGCGAACAGGGTTTCCAGATTATAATCTCAGCAAAAATTCTGATTAGAGCAATAGTCGGATCATCATGGAATATTACAGAATATCTTTACTTTCAATTGTGGTTGCCTCTCATCAAAATGTTATTGGACGTTAAAATACATTCTTTATTATCATTTTGAGATTTGAACGGTTGGTCTGATGATGTTTACAAGACTAGTCCTTATGCACTAGTCTTATTATGCAGTCAGTGAAAGTCAAGGAGAGGTCAGGGAATTTGACATTTGATTTAGAGTGGGCACCCAGCTTTTTGCTTCAGCTTCCATCCAAGCACATGCCCGTCCCTCATCTGACCCTCCACCCTCCACGTCTCCATCCTCATTCACCGCTCATGTGCAGGCTTCTTTCATCACTCTATCCTCTCCTCAGTCATCACCTCCGTCCAGCCCACGTACGTCTTCCCTCCGTAGACACCCCGCCCTCCCGCTCTTCATCCTCACCACGCTCCCCGCTCACCTCCTCTCTCCTCCTCTAGCCCAGGGCCCCGCACTGACCTCCACCTCCTCTTCCTCTTCCCTGTCCTGCGTCTCTCCTTCCTCTGCAGTCCCTCGCTCCGTGTCCAACCTGGAGAGCTCGGAGAGGAAGAGGGTGAAGAGCCGTCTGAAGAAGCTGATCCTACGGAGACCTCCAATCCAGGCCCTGCAGGAGAAGGGCCTCATTAAAGGCAAGGCGCTGTCCGTTGCTGACCCACAGTCACAGCTTAGATGGGCGCAGGCCATGTAAAGGGTAACTGCACCCTGACATGTGTTACAGGATTACAGGAACAGGATTGATCTGTGATGAGACACAATGTTGGTGTTAATATTGACAAAATTATTTTAGTTTTTAGAAAAATCTGTATTTTATGGGCTGAAAACAGGAACTACATGTCATATCCGTTAAATATCACCCTAGGTGCTGGCTGGTTTTCATTGGTACACTTGGTACGCTCAAACGTCATCAAGTTTAAATGTTGTCACTAATGTTAATGGGGTTTCCCCGCTCAGCCCCTCCCCTTCCCTCAGTCAGCTGCTCAGTCAGCTGTCAGTCGTAGTGGGTGGAGTCAGAGCTCAGAGCTGGGGTGCAGCTCTGAGCCTGGCCTTCAGCCATGGTGGTGATTGACTGGAAAGGTGCAGGCTAATAAATCAATTAGTAAATCAGTACAATTGGACTGTACAAGTGATCTTGACAGCATTTTTCAAGTCACTTGTGAAAATATTCATATTTATGTGAGTATATTCACAATTATCCTAATAATGGACATTCACCACGATATGATTATCATCCAGAATTTGTATTGCTAAATATATCCTCCCATCCATAATCAGGAGATCGGGATCCCGGATGCACCAGTTGCAGACAAACCTATAATTTTGTGAGGCACTTTATCTACAGAATTAGTGAATTAGTGCAAGGTTTTGTTCAGCCATTGCAGCCATTTGCCAGCCATATGCCTTCTGGCTTGGGATCACATCTGGCATGGAGTTAAATGAATTGCTGCAGAGACATTAACAGATACGAACACATAGGGTGCTGTCTTTGTAAATAGTATGTGTGCCTGTGAAAACGAACTAATGTTAATGTTTTCAATACCTTTCTGTTATAAAACGGAATATAACAATATGGTAGTATTCCAGAAAAGAAGTCAATGAACTATGCTCCATATATGATTATTACCTATATTTTTACGTGCAAAATGAAAAATCTCCTCAGAACACGGTCAGTTAGAATGATTTTATGTCGGAACCCTTAAATTAACCCTTGAATCCCCATGAGCTCTAAGCTGCTTAAATATCAACAATAGACTGTTTCTGCTGAGAGGATCTGTGCTCTGTGCGCGATATTGTATTCCAAGGACCCTTCTTTGAAGGACATTTTGTCCTAATCAATCTAAATAGTTAAATAAGGTAAGAAATTCCACACTACAAGCAGACATGTTACGTTCTTTTAGAAAGGAATGGCAATTGAATGATCATACTGTAATGTTATGGTACTCTACTACAGTGTATAAAGATATAATGCTGATTTTCTTCTATCAAAGACCTGCTGTACAGTATAGATGGCACATGAATAGCATTGCATCATCAAGGCAAGCCAAGCCCTCTACTGGGAACTGAGCAGAACATAGCAACCTAAATCAACTAAAAAAAGAAAACTCTTTTAGTTGTCTTGAACTATATCAAGCATGTGGTAAAAGTCAAACCTAAAATCTTTAACTATTTGCAGTTCCGTTTCATTGCAATTTATGGCAGATTGCGCTAACACAATGATGATTTAACCTGTGCAATTCAGGTAGTCGCAGGTGTGACATTTCTGGAAGAATTGCATCAGCTGCGTACGACTGGTGGCACGTTTTGCCACAAACAGCAGTGGTGGGTCCACAAGGGATAATAGGCAGAGCTAACCAGAATATAACCTGTTTGGTATGAAAGGACTTACTTTTAGATGTTACCACCAAGTCGTAGCTTTAGGAATGTGTGTGTGTGTGTGTGTGTGTGTGTGTGTGTGTGTGTTTGTTTGCTGTCTGACTCTCGCATCTGTCTGTCTTTTTGACTGTAGATCAGGTTTTTGGCTGTTCTCTGGAGATGCTGTGTGAGCGAGAGAGGAACACAGTACCTCGGTTCGTCAGACTGTGCACGGAGGCCGTGGAGAGAAGAGGTACGTACTGTAGTCGCAGAGAAAGCGGGAAGCGGGCGGCCGCCTCGTGGCTACGCGGTTCTGGAGTTCTTTGGAGAAACGGCGCAAGTCGTAACACAGGCGCAGGCCGCTTGACAGCTCGTGCGGCTAGTGACAGTATTCTTCAAGAGCGCTGTCTACTTTCCATACAGGTAGTAGACTGTAGCGTGCACATTTAAGAAGGGGCACTTGGCAGCTGCCAAGCAGAGACAGATCCAAATGGTGGGGAATGAACCTGTTCAGAAAAAATACTTAAGGCCCCACAAAATATATATATACATTATTATGTCTTTTGAATTTGACTTTTTATATTAATTATTTCCTTCTTTTTTGTTGTTGTTTTGGGAACAATCAAGGATAGACCTTTTGAAATAATTAATATACAGTTGTAAAATAAAATAGAAGTGCAATATTTATAAGCAGAATATTAGTTTGTCAAAGACATAATGTAACCTGGAGAAAATATGTTCACAATCAGAACCTGTCTAGCTAGATAGTTTAAGTGGATAATGCTACTCCCACCAATAAGCCGATTAGAGAAAACGAAAGAAATGTGAGATATGTGCCCTGGATGTGACAGATAAGTAAACAAAACAAGACTATCTCATCAGCCTTCACATTAACTGCTGTATGTTATGTTGTTATGGCTGAGTGTGTAACAATTAAAGGTTTAACAGTTAATATTTCATTACAAGGTTGGCTTAAGCAATAACCGATTAATTAATTAATTTAGTCAACCACTGCCTTGTAGCATTTACCCTACAAGGCAACATAAAGGTATACGAACCTCAAAAGTAATGTGAGATACAGAATACCGTTATGAATTTTGTCTTTTTCTATGCAAGGCAGCATTACCACATTGAAAGACAAATGCTAACCTGTGTGCGTTGTTCGTTGAAGGTTTGGACAGCGATGGCATCTACAGGGTGTCTGGTAACCTGGCCGTCATCCAGAAGCTACGCTACCTGGTTAACCACGGTGAGCGTCAAGCAAGAGGAACATCCTTTTAGGAGTGCTAGTGGAGTGATGCTTTCACTTTGTGTCACAATAGCATGTGGGAAACGTATGTTTTGTTTAAAAAAAATAACAAGTGAAAAGATTGTAACATGAAAGGAGACAGATGTTATCTCACCCACTCCGCATCAGAATATTTTACGATGTCAAATTGTCCTTTTGTAAATTATTCTGATTAGATCATATAAAGTGAATGTGAGTATTAATGCTCAGTGTATTTATTCATACACCTGCCCACATTACTATAGGAGAGAATAGCAGGCTTGACAGCCATTTGCAATTGATATCTGTAGTTTAGCTAGTGGCAAGTGCACACATAACCTGTCGACGGGGAAAGCCCACTGAGTAACTGTTGGTTTTTTCAGAGCGAGCAGTGACTACTGATGGCCGATACATGTTCCCAGCGGAGTTGGTACAAGGTAGATTCAGTTGGATTAAAGGAAAGGCTCACTGCTTTGACGTGTCACACAGCCTGCTCGCTTAATGTGAACACCGCTTACGCCACAAACCCGTCCGTCCGTCCACGCGCACGCCCATTACCTTCCACACACATCCGTGCACTACGACGCTGACGAATGAGCAGAGCTCTATTCGTGTGCATTCATGTGTTGTATTGTATCCCTGTCTGCTCTCTCTCTGTGTGTGTGTGTGTGTGTGTGTGCGTGTGTGTGTGTGTGTGTGTGGGCTCTCCTTTTAAGTGTTTCTGCTTGATGTTTTCTAATGGAATGTGTGTGTGTGTGCTTGTGGCAGGCTGTATATCAAGGTCTCTCATGGTCCATGGGTGCCACCAAGTGGCTGAAACATGGGACTGCTGCTCACTGTATTGTGAAAATGCACTAATCCTACAGCTGTCCTGGCTTGTGTTTCTCTGTAAATGCTATGCTGTTCTTAATTACATCTTCCCAGTTAACCATGAGAAGAATTGGCTAGAGAGGCTTAACACTTTATTTCTGTCCTTTCAAGTACATTTTAGCTCACGTGAGTGTATCTCAATCTCTGTCCCAGAGCAACCAGCCTTCATTCTATTTCTTTGTTTTAACACAATTGTGTTTTTTTGATGTAAATGTCCCTCTCCTCTCTTTCTTGCCTCTCTCAGAAGAGAAACTCGACCTGGACCACAGTGAGTGGGAAGACATCCATGTTATCACCGGAGCTCTGAAGCTCTTCTTCCGGGAGCTTCCGGAGCCAGCCGTGCCCTATGGTTTCTTTACGGACATTGTGGAGACAGTCAGTGAGTAAACACTGTCCTCCACTTAGTATAATGTAAACTGTATATGTGAACTCATTTTCCTATTTTAATTTGTAAAAAGAAATCTGAAACACGTGCATCTACAGTATGATGATAAATTCCTATATGATACACATTTTTGAATGAGCGTTTTTTCCTAATTTCACCCGGTAAATTACCCATATGCTTCCAATGCCTGCATGAATACTCTCAAATTGTACCATGAGATCATTGAAGGGGGATTTTTGTCATTGGCTGGCACAAATGCTGGAATAGGGTGTTTATAAATGTTCTATTGCTCAACAAAGATTCTCTAAATAGTACAGTACGTGTTGTGATTTTGTGATGTTTGTCTGATTACTGCTGTTCCTGCTTAAGGCTTGATTGTAGAATTTGGACGACACAGGGAATAATATCTACTTGTGTCACATCGGGGATGATAATAACTTAATGATGTTGATCCAAATCATGACCACCTCACCTCATGAATCTGTTCTGCTGTGTTCCAGAGATGTCTGACTACGTTGAAAAACTAGACCGGCTGAAGTGTCTGGTGCTAAACATGCCTCCTGCTAACCATGACACACTGCAGTTCCTGTTCCAACATCTGCGACGGTAAGAATAAATACCTCAACATTACATCTCCATTATATCTCCGTATTCATCTGTCACTCGACACTACATCCTTGTGAGTCATGTCGTTCCGGACTAACCGCACGCCAGGTGCTTTCATCTGTTCTAGTGTGTTCATAATTTGTTATTAGTGGAATATTCTTGACGCCACAGTGAGAAGCACATCTTTAAGGCATTCATGACAGATGTTTTTACTCTTGACTTTAAACCTGACCACAAGAGGGAGCACGGCGCTGTTGGTTTCATCTCTTTTCCCCGCCGACCGACGCCAGCCTGAGTCACACGCAGTCACACGCTGAGCCCGTGCTGTAGCAGGGCGGGAGTTAACTCCTGCTTCTAGGAAGATTAAAAACGGTTGAGGAAGATGAATGGTTTGCAGCGCTCTGCAGGCCAGTTCCTGTTGCAGTACATAAAGTGTGTGCGTTCGTGTTCTGGGGCTGATGTTGGTTGCCAGGGTGTGGTGGGCCCCATGCGTTTGTCAACTCTGCCTCTCTCTCCTCCTCTCCACCGGCATTCTCTCTCGTACTCTGGTTCTCATTTATTACTGTGTCTCTTCCCTCCGTCGCCTGGCCAGTCGCCTCCTCTCGCTTTCTCCTCTCCCTCCCTCCTCTCCTCCTTCCTCCTTCTCTGCTCGTCTTTTCTTTTTACTCCCCCCACTCCATCTCCTTTTTCGCCTCCTCCTCTACCCCCCCTCCTCCCCGTCCCGTGGGAGCACTGTGGTTCGTCTGCTGGGATGCAGAGAGACTCCGTGGCCACCGCTGGAACCACCCCCCCCCCTCCCTCCCTCCCTCTCTCTCTCTCTCTCTCTTTCCCCCTCTCTCTCTCTCTCTCTCTCTCTCTCTCTCTCTCTCTCTCTCTCTCTCTCCTTTTAATGTGGAAGTTTTGAGCAATTGCTGACTGCTTCTGAGGTTTGGTGGGAATGGCATTTTTAGAAAATGCCTCTCGTTGGGGCTTTATCCCATTTCTATACACACATACACACAAATACAGTACGCACATATATAAGTAATTGGGTGGGCCAGGATTGTTCACACACAAACATGCATATGTACAGTACATGTAGTAATAACTACAATGGAATGAATGAATACACTGATGCACAGACACACACACTGGCTTTGTGCTTCCTAATTAGTTAGCTATACAGACCGTTGGTGGCCTTACAGAGAAGTGCACAGTAGATTGATGCAAACATGTTGAATATGTTCAATTCCGGCCATGTTCAGTCTATTTCAGTAGACCATTGTAGTAGAAATGGCAAGGAATGCTTTAATAGTTAACTATGATTCTAAATTTAACAGTAGCCCATGAAGATCTTGTCATGGTCAGATACGTGTGGTCTTTGATACATTTTCCGGTTTATATTGTTCATGTCATTATGCCGTCCTAACGGCAGCCATTTTCCTCGCTCTCTGCAGGGTACTGGAATATTCCGACATCAACAGGATGACCACCCAAAACATAGGCATTGTGTTTGGGCCAACCCTTATGCGGCCAGAACAGGACAATGGGAATATGGCAGTGAACATGATTTACCAGAATCAGGCAGTAGAGATCATCCTCAGTGAGTTTGACCACATCTTCGAGATGAAAGCTCCTTCTTGACTGATCTAACATGGGGTCAATTATTCTCTGGAATCTCAATGAAATACAAGAACTAGGACATTGTGTGGTTACTAATAGTTTTATTTTATTTTTCATCATTTTTTCATGTTAACTCAAAAGAGTGACTGCTTTCAGTCATTCCATGTGGATCCCATGGCATGACTTCTTGTCATACCTTTGGCTTAAGGTAGAAACTGGACCAAACCCTGATACTGTTGTGTTGGATTTTTCCCTACCAATCTTATTTCCGCTGACAAGCAGTCACCATAGAGGTGTCTCTAGGCGAAATGGTGGCCTAACAATGCACCTGTGTCATCATATTTATAGTAACAGGACATATGCAAGTCATAAAGTTGAAGGCCTAATCCAAGCCCTTATAAATCAGTTGTTTTCCAAATAAGGACACAGAATGTGTGCAATGGTCAGGAGTTTTCAGACTTAAAAACTTAACGGAACCAGCATGCTGTGGAAATCTAGCACTTTGGATAGAAGACTCGAGCATACAAAGGCAGCACCCATGCAATGCGAGGATATTTGTTTGGATTTAACATGCTGTGGAAATCTAGCACTTTGGACAGAAGACTCGGGCATACAAAGGCAGCACCCATGCAATGCGAGGATGTTTGTTTGGATAAAAATATGAATTTATAATAACACAAACACTAAACATGCCACCACAGCCGCATTGACAGTCAAACTACTTCGTTCATAATAATTTACAATTATTCTGATGGGATTAAGATAAGAACATAGTAGCAGATAGCAATTAACAGTATATGGGCTTTTCTCGACAGTAGTCTATTGAATTTCTGTTTCTTTCTATTTTTAATAATATAACTGCTGATTAAGTTAAGTGTGTTTATTATTGTACTGTACATATTTTATCTAAAATGCATTGTGTAACATAAACATGTGTGTGATAGTTAGCTAATAACATAACATTGCTTTGAGATGAATAATCATTTATCAATTGCTAATTTCCCTTTAATAAAAACTGAGCTAACAGAACAGGGTGTTTTGTATGAATACAGTTGGCGCCACTATTGTCAGGGTGTGTTATGTTGGTTGTTTAGCGACGAGCTGCGTGAGAGATAAGTGTGGAGGTATGTGGGCCTTGGTAACTCAGCGGGTGGAGACATCCCTTGTGATTGGGGCAAATGCTGCTTTTAATAACAGAACAAAAGAGGAACTGCAAATGCATATGTTTAAAAAATGTGGATTTTCCCCAAACTTTCTTTCTCACACACTCTGTGGCTTCGGTAATTTTATATTTACTGTGGGTTTGGCAACAGACGAAAAGAGCAGTGAAAAACAACAAAACAAGAATAGGAAAAAAATTAAGTGTGCATACATTTGTGAAGTTTTATTAGTATTCATATTTCTGCTCATATTATTGATGGTCCTTTGACAGCGAGCACAGGGAACAAAACAGACCCACAAAAACAACAAATATTTAAAAAATGTAGTTTGGTGTATGTTGAGGCATATGAAGGTGTGAGTTTGTTTAATGTGATTTTCTTTGCATTGACATGTTAACCCTTAACTTTTTGAATGTTTGTATGCATGGTTGTATTACAAAGTTTAATTTAGATGTACTATGTTTACAGTATCAAGCCTTAAGTTACATGTGCAACCTTTCTGGACATTGAAATATGTTCTTAATTTTCTTCTGACCTGAATATTTCAATTTTCAAAGAAGTGGCGTTTGAGACAAACCTGGCGTCATGTTACTTAATATAACACATTGAGTCAGTTAAATGATTTAATATTTGAAAATGGCTATCTTGTTTACTGTAATTTACTGTAATTATGTACTATTATGTACTATTATCTTCTCCAACCTCTGCAATCAGAGCTGTATATGTCAATAAAGCCCAATGGTATAAAACTGGTGACCAACGGTCACAAAATATGCAGCCCTTTGTGACGTGTATTCGTCATGGTGTGATGGAATTAAACACTTCTAATAATACATCAGGCAGCAAGAGAAACCGCAAACATTCATCCTCCCTAATCAACAGTCTGTTGTCTGTTAAATCACAATGATTTCATTTTTATTGTCAGGGCTTAGTCAGTATTTTACTAGTTTTCATTCTTCTTATCCAGTAGGGCTTTCTTTCCTGTTTAAATGTATCTGAATCATTTGACGTGGAATGACTTATTCATGGTAAACATTGTATTGTAAAATTGTATACATTTTTATAAAATAGTCCCACTTTCATGCTGAAGCTGCTGCCCCCGCGACCCGACTCCGGATAAGCGGGAGAAGATGGAGAATGGAGTCCCACTTTCATTATAATGACAACACAGACTGAAAGAAGTTGTCAAATGAAAATGTGAAAATGTTTAATGCGAAACATTTTTTAAAGAACTGAATATGTGTTACTAGGCCTGGGCATTATAAAGTAGTGTTTAACAACCTGCCCATAGAGGCTTGCATTGGCAGATAATTTGTGATTGATTAGGCCTATGAAAGGTTATTGCTGCTAGGTCAGAAATGTAATCTTGAGATTGTTGTTGCTAAATCTAGACAAATATTTTAGCTACCAATAAGTTTTTTAGTTAGTATTTTTTTGTAAATTAGAATGTTGCATATAATCTCCATCAAAAGCGGATGTAAATTATGACCAAAGTTACTAAGACTTGTATGCCCCCAACCATATGCACAGGTTCAGGGAATAGTCAGCTCTGATGAATCATCATTCAAATTAGTTAATCTAAAGTGAGCAGTTGATGAGGGAAACTGGCTTGATAGAAACTGTTTACTGTAAGGGGAAACCGAGAGACATGCAGACCACAGTATCTTCCACTCTATTTGCTCTTAGATGGTTTTACTACACTACAGGGGTCTTTGATTGTATTAGAGTTTTTTACATTTTGCTGAAAAATGTAATTAAATATGTATTTTATTCAAGTTCTGTTTGAAATAACTATTGCATTAAAATAAAATGTATATGTAACACCAGGACATTGCAACCTTATATCCCAAAATACAATAATAATTCTGAAATACAAGATTCAGTTTAAAAAGCATGTACAATTTTATTACAAAATCCACAAACATGCAGAAATACAAATGTGGTAAGATGTTTAGAAACAAATACTGCTTAAATATACAATTGTCCAGACATGTAGTGGCAGTAAAAAATGTTTAGTCTATAGCAAAAATGCTGTGGCATGTAAAAACCTTGCTAAAGATTTAGTTAGTTGCTAAAAGGTTTGTTATCAAATCTAAGTATATATTTTGTGATATCTCACAGAACACAGTCAGACACATACAAACTATATCAAATGAAAGAGAGTCAGCCATGCTTCATATATTGCACATCTCACCTTTGCTGGTTTGGCCAGTGTCTGGATCTATAGCCCCAGCACACATATACATGAAGTTATTGTATGGCTAATTTACTGTATATACAGTACCAGTATGTGTGTCCTGAGTCTCTGAATTGACCCTTTTGCAGGCAAAATACATGACACATTACTCGAGCGAACAAAAATGTTAACTCATGTAAATTATAATGAGTAACACGCAACATTTTACAATAATAAAACAAAACTGATGATGATTATTGCATGAAATCTGTGCTTTAAAAGTGAGGCAGTGCAAGTTTTGTTTCATAAAAAACGTTGTTTCAGAACTCACATTACAGTATGACATTACAGGACAGATATTCAAAGTTTGTCCTTTATTTGGACCTTTGGCTCTTAACACTGAAATAGGTTGAGAAAAAGTGTACCTATTATGACTTGCAGTTGACCTGACTGAGCTAGCTTTCTGTGGCATCTTCCTACATATTTCACAGCATTAGGAAAGTAAGTCCTTGAAAGAAGGAAATATTTTATTAGGGCAAAGCGTGGTTACTTTTCTGATTGTGTACTGCCATTCACAATTGTATTTTGAATGTATTGCTTATATCCCAAATGTAACAACATTTGAGAAGACTAATACCTTCGAATAATGAATACTCTGAAGTGACAAGAGAAGTCTTCCCCTTTCCTGCATTAGTGCCGCTGGGTTCCTCTCTACCGCCAAGTGCCACGGTCGCTGGCCTGTTTGTATTGGCTCCATGCGAGCGCACGGCCCCAGCACAACGGAGCAGCTGCACATAACAACAAAATGTCAGCGCTTGTTTGTGCATCTCAACCTCAAATGAACTGTCTGGAAGTTGCGGTGGCTGGATGAGGCTGTCAGAGGACTGTGGCCCATGGTGGGTATAAAAAGCTTATAATGCATTATCAAAAACTGCATGTTCAACTGTTATTTATTTAAGGATAGGACTGTTGAAGACGTTTTTGACCCTGCTGTGAGAGCAAAAAATCTAATCTGTTGCACTGGTATATGGAGACACTCAGAAGAGAAAGTATTTATTAAGAATTTATATTGTGTTGTCTTGATGAAGCCTTGATAAAGGCTGCTATATTGGGTCATGGCGTATGTGATGTGTCCAGACTGTGTGTTTCTGAGTCCCTATTTAGTCCTGTGGCCTCTCTGTCCCAAAGAGGTCTCTCCGCGCTGTCGGCCAGGAGACTGTCCCCCGATGTGTTTCTGCTGTGTTCTCTGGCGGGAGAAACCAACCGCAGCTCTGCTTCTGAGAGAGTGCTATCCCCCTCCGCTGTGGGACCATCTCCCTCCTGTTTATCCCCATCCTCCTCCTCCTCATCCTCATCCTCCTCCTCGTCCTCCTCCACCTCCTCTCGGAGGCCCCCTGGAGCTCCATCCAGGCTGGAGTCGCTGAGGAAGGATTGATGGGTCCGCATGTCCTCCATGGAGAGCTGGGTCTCTCCGGACAGGCGTGCCCGCAGATCGGCGTCCGTCCCTGGGGTGGCGGGCATGTCTTCGGGGTCCTGGTCTGGATCCAGGTCTGGGTCATGGTCTCTGCTGCAGTAGGCGTAGCGGTGGTTCATATGCTGGGAGTAAGAGCCAGAGTGGGAAAAGCGCTTGCCACACTTGTCACATTGGTAGGGTTTCTCTCCCGAGTGCAGCCGGCTGTGCTCGATCAGGTGGTGCTTGTGCTTGAAGGCTTTCTTACAGGTCTTGCACTCGTGCGGACGCTTGCCTGTAAATAGACACGCGTGAGTGATTCATGCTTTTCAAAGACAAGAGTGTCACCGTGGTCAGTCTCAAAAGGGGATTGGGGCCCCTGGGGGCCATATAAGTATGGTACGGCCATCCGGATTTAGCAATCTCCATGATTTGTCCCGCTCTGTGTATCAGTCAAAACTGTCCATTCACAGCCTCTGTCAAAGAGGTGCCACTAGGTCAATCAAATCATTAGCAGGTGCTTGGACCATCTTCAACCAATCAGGACAAGACCCACATGAGAAAGATAAAAAAATAAAATAAAAAAACATTTAATTGCTTTCATAAGCGAAGCAAATCATAGAGGAGCTTGCAAAATCGGGACTTAATAATGAATTACTGATTTTATAATAATTTATTCTAGTTTTGTTCTTTAACTGAATGTCTGCGTCTTGAAATACTCTCACGACTAAAGCGATCAAGCATACTGACCTGTGTGTTCATATTTGTGTCGGAGCAAAGAGCTGCTCTTCTGGAAGGATTTTTCACAAATGTCACAGGCGTACAGTCCTTCTTCTGTCTTCTTTAACCTCTTCCTCCCTGGCCCTCCTTCTGCATCTATCCCTTCCTCCATCAGAGAAAGGTAATCCAGACCTCCCTGGGTAATGATTAGAAAACATAACAATCAACAGCCATCAACTGCAATTCAAGTCTATATGTTTTTGTAGGTTACCACACATTTGTCCACATTGTCATAATTGTATCAGACAACAATGTACTCAATGTATTCGGTCAATTCGAATTTAGTTAAAAATGACAACACGCTAGTCCAAGTCAAATTCCTTGCATAGGTTTAAAATATTTCTTACTCTTAAAGCGTGTCTATATGACTTTCTGCCACTAGGTGTGAACTAACATGCACGCAAGGCAAAGAACAGAGGAGCTCACATAGAGGGAGTGTGATGCCATTCTTTGCTCAGGACACAATTACTCCACTACAGTACAGTACATAGAATATAGTTATTTGCTGCTATATTAATGTATAAAATATATCACCTCTAAATGATACTGACTTAGATCTGGAATGGCAAGGAATTTGGAGTTGTATCCACAGTCAGGAACCTTTACAGACAGCTTTGTAGTGAACAGCCTTCTCACCATAGCAGCTTGTCTGTCCTGATGAATCTTCTTAAGCATAGCCTCCGTGTCTGTCTCTGACATGTAGGCCACTGGGGGGAGGAACCCAGGGCTGCTGGCTGGCTGACTGACAGACATCAAGGGCATGCCGTCGTGCCCCGCAAACCCTAAACCAGCCTGCACCATCGGGCGGAAGAGAGAGAAGCCATTGTACATGTTGCCTCCAAACATGGACCCCCCAGGCCCACCGTAGAGGGGGTGCCGGTGTAGGGGGACATGCGTTGGTCCCGTGGGACTCATGCGCTGCTGGTTCTCCCTCTTCACTCCACTGGCTGGGCTGCCCATCGCATTCCTCGTCCCCCCTAGCCTGATTTCTGATGGCTGCTTGGGCACGGAGAGGTCCAGGGGCTCCACCTGGCCCTCGGCACACCACCGTGTCTTCCCTAGGGCCGTGCGGCCCTGAGGGGAGGGGAATTCCGGAGGACAGGCGGAGAGGTCGACGCAGACGGGAGATGCAAAGCCCGACGGGGGAACTCTCCTTCTCTGTTGAGGTGAAGAGGCGTCCACAGACTCCTCGCGGGCCCAGTGGTGTCGCAGTGGCACGGGTCGCGCAGGGGAGTGCTCCCCCACCAGAGGCGGCCGGGGCACAGGCGGCCAGCTTTGTGATTCCGGTGACTGGTCTCCTGAGAGGCCGTTGGTCACGCCGTTGGGCCTGGAAGGAGAGTGGAAGGGGAGGCTGGAGAAGACGAGGGGCTTGCCGCGAGTACCCTCGGGCATCTCCGCGGCCTCTCTGCTCGCCTTGCAGAGGTAGCGCTCGTGCTGCAGGAGAACCGCCGTGCTGGGGAAGAGCTGGGAGCACCAGCGGCATCTCGCCGGTTCGCCCGACCCGGGCCTCCCTCCTCTCCTGGCCCGCCCGCCGGGCGATCCCTTCCCATCGGCCCCGTCGCCATTGCACAGCGCCCTCCTCTCCTCCATCGCGGCTCTGTCCTGATCCCTCCTCACCTCCCTGTGGAGCATCTCCTGCAGCAGCCGGTCAAACCTGGTGCCCGGGTGCACGTAAGGCAGCAGGGGGCTTCCTTTGAGGCCACTGGCCCGCAGAGAGAGCTCCTCGTTGTCGGGGTCCCACAGCCGAGCCAGCTCAGAGGCGCTGTGGAAGGCGGTGGGACTCTCCTGCGGGGAGAGCGGGTGGGGACTCTCTGGTAATCTTCCCAAAGCTTTCATGTTGTCCTTATTAGCCTGGGAGGGGAAAGGAGAGCCGACGCCGTTGCTGTTCCTCTGGGCGCCTGCAGGGGGGGACATAGGGAAGGAATGGCGATAGGCGCCGCCGTGGCTGTGACCGTTCGAGGTGCCTCCTCCTCCTGAGCCCCCTCCGCTACTTCCTCCACCACTCAGGCACTTTTTGCTGCTCAGGTGGGAGCTGTACGAGCCCGAATGTGAGAACCGTTTCTTGCAGTTGGAGCATTCATATGGTTTCTCACCTAAACAGAGACAGGCAGACAGAGAAACCATCATTGGTTAAAGTGGTATAAGACTTACTGTGCCGATGATTCTTGTCCTCATCTCATACTTCTCTTATCGTAAATAATAACTTTTTTCTTTTTTTTATCTCCGCCTCAAAGTTGTTTGTATAATTTCATGCCCTTGTAACACGGGCAAGCTAAGTAAGGGTTAGAGAGGCTACAGAAATACCTAATGATGGTGTGATTAGGTTTGATGTTGAAGAACTCTCACCACTGTGGATGCGGAGATGCTCTTTGAGGTGGTGTTTGTACTTGAAGGCTTTCCCACACTGCAGACATTTGAACTTTCTGGTTTCGATGCCCTGGTCCATTGTGACTTGGTTCTAGTCAAAAATGAGTCAACAATGCCATAAATAGTTTAGTTTTTATAACGACACATTTTGTTCAGATTTATGTCACACAAAAACAAAGAACCCGGCCATATAACTCACTAACTAACACTTAATTACTCTTAATGTAAAAAGTCCTGCTTTTCTTAACATCAGATTAATGTTTATTGCTCAACCCATTGATACATAAAACTTAACATTTCAACTAAAAGTATATATTTAACACCAGAAATCCAAATAACTCTATATACATGTCCATCATACTGCATTTTGTAGCACACCTTTACCTGTAATTGGTTGTGGAGGGCCAGGTGCCTTTCCATTTGTTCCCTATAGGTGGCAGTGTATCCACAGAGTGGACAGACCATGACGCCGACCTCCCTTTCCTGACAGTACTTGATGTGTTCTCTGAGCGAGGCTCCTCGCTGGTAGGTCCTGTTGCAGAACGGGCATGCCTGCTGCATCCTCACTGCACCCAGACCCGTTGGCTGTGACCCTGGAGTGTGGGTCCAGAAAGACGACATGTTCAATGTTTTAAGTCTTTATTAATAATAACAACCTTGACCTGAACACAATGTGCTCTTCATCCACTTACATGCAGATGAACTACATGCAAACTACCTACAAACAACCTTATTAAAGAACTGCCATTTAATACTGTATAAAACCAATTGATTCCAACTGTAAGAGTAACCCTAACAGCAGGTGTGTAATCAGGCCATTTAAATTATATATGTGAATGGATAAAGTGGAACTTTTGCTGCAGCCTGACACTCATACGAGTTTTAATAAATGCCAGTGAAATATTTACAACTATCTTTTAGTTTTTATCTTCAGTTTATGTGTTTTACATAGCTTACTGTACTACACTGTATGCATAGCATATCCCAATGTCAGAAGCCAGCTAAGCTTTTAGCATACCAGACTCTACAGGTGCGCGGGTCTGGGCCCCAGGTGACCAGATAGCAGGAGGTAGGTCCTCATGGCTGCTTTCTGGGTGGCGGTGACTTGTAGTGCCATTATGAATCGCGTGCTCTAACAGGCCGGATTGGTTAGAAGCCTTCCTTAACTGGGTCAGGAATTCAAAATGGGCCAGATCCTCCAAGGAATTATGGGAGTCTGAGTTCTTACCTGGGAACACAATCAAAGAGATAGAGGTAATAAAATATCTTGATGGAAATGTAGATTCATCCATGTGTCTCCTGAGACTTGAAGTGAAACTGTAATTTTAATAGCATAGTCATCTGCCTTATATAAATGACTCACTAGTTCCTGCAATTAATTGATTCAAGGTGGTCATTGTTGCGTCACACACTATTGTATAATATTTATACCATAATATTTAATTTATACTATACATTTAATATTTGTAAAACTCCATTTGTGTGTGTGTGTGTGTGCGCGTGCATCTTTGGCCATCCCCATGAATGAGCAATGCTGTTGTTACGATACATTTAAATAACAAAAGAGTGCCCCTCGAGAATGAAACGGGCGTCATTGCAGAATAAGAGGGTGCTGTCTAACACGACTCAAGCTTTGCTTACAGTGCAGTGACTTTGAGGACGATTTCTCAAATGTTTGCAGATGTTGGCATATTCTGAGCTGTTTTTAATGTGGCAAGGGGACTAAGCCGGTGCGGTGGGTTGTTGTAAAAACTCAGCTTCGCCTTCATCAGGCAAGGCCAAATCACACGAGGAGAGGGAGCTAAGTGATTGTTAGTAGGCACACCGCGTAACCCTTTGATCTTCCTTAAATAAAAGGGAAAGCTTCACAACGCTCTGTGCTGATTTCAGTACTGTAACGTCACCTCTTTTGATGCATGGAAATATTGTGACATTGTGTGGGATGAGTTCTTTTGTCATGCTTTCAGAAGTCAACCTTTTCAAAGAGAGTACAAAAAAAAAATGTGGAGAGCCTTGTAGCAATAGCATGATTTGTGATAAAGGTGAATATGGGGGCCCTTTGAAAAGCAGGCTTGCACTGGGAATGTCTTGCATAAGAAAACAAAAACACACACGCTGACAAGACTTATTGGGATTCACATGACAGCATGCCTGAGTCTTACTGTGAGTTGCATCTGCTAATGAAACCAGGCCTTCAGTAGACAAAGGGTTCTGGTTCCAGGGCCTGGTTTCATCATCATCTCAGTGCTTTTAAATAGTATTTAAACCCATTCACATGTAATAGTACAGTACGGTTGCTGTTTTTGGTAGAAGCGTAACTTACTGTACATCTTAAGCGAACCGGGGTCTCCTTCCCGGTCTTCTGCAGGCGTGGAGCTAACGCCAAACTCTCCCTCCGCCTCGGTCTCAGGCTCCACCTGTGGCCAATTGTGTGTCTGCGTGAAGCGGGCGGGGCTACCGGGCTCCTCTGTCCCCTCGCTAGGCGTCAGGCTCGTCTTGTCCAGGCTCTCCTGGCAGTCCAGGGGCTCCAGGCTCCACAGGCCCACCTCATCTTCTCCCTCGGAGCCCAGTGAACTCACCCGCTCAATGTCCACTGTGGGAAGTGACAGAGAGACATAAGCAGAGAGGTGAGAGAGAGAGAGAGAGAGAGAGAGAGAGAGAGAGAGCGAGAGAGAGAAAAGCAAAGGCAGTATAGAGGGGGCAAGACAATAGATGTTAGGTCACAATTTGTGTAAGTAAGTTAAAATATAATTTAGTGTACACTTTGTCGTTTATGATTAGTTGGATAATTTATTGATTTGGTTCAATGATGATGTGAATAAAACTCTATGCCATATACTGTAGAGAAAATATGTAAACTGTGTGTAATTAAAGCAATGGGCCAGAAATAAAACAAATAGGACATTTACAAATACAATTAATATAATGACAATTATATACTATATATATATAATGTATATAAGGTCAACTTTTTTGAGGTGTGAATTATGACCAGTTTGCCAATCACCTAGATAATTAAAAAAAAGATGTCAGGAACTGAAACCAAAGCAGGGGAGAAACTGAAATGATACAAATAAATAAAGTTTCTTACATTCACATAAACCAAACAAGAACAACCCCATAATTATTTCCCTTGCATAATCTCAATATGCTTGAATGGATGTTGTACAAAAGAAACCAAATGAGCTTCTTGAAGTATTCATTTGTTTTATATATTTTATAAAAAAAATTTTACGTGTGGGTTGATCTTAGGGTTATGATCAATACAAGGCAGATGTGCCCCGCTAACGATCTACACAATTACACAAATATTCCAAACTGAAATAGGTGGGCTGTTACAATGCCAGGCCTCTATGGGTTTCAAGTTTTTAAGAGCAGACCTAAGATTTATGTTTGCAAAATTATACTGGAATATTTAATGTAATTTCTAAAGAAGCATTTTACTAAGTACAGAGAAATATAGTTCCCCAATAGAAATAATGTATCCAGGTAAAAGAAAAATATATATCACACTGAAAATTATTTAGGCTTGTTTTAGAATTTTTTGAACTTCTTTTGACTTCACAATTATTGTGTTTAAACTAACTGACGGACAAACCAGTGATGAAAAGGATAACTCATTGGCATTTTTTTATTGGTTAATTTTTTATTACTAATGTTATGAGTTGTTGTTGTCGTTGGCAACTGGAAAAGTTGGAAAGCAAACACAAGGAGAGAGGAAATAATCAAAGAATTGATAAAGTACAATTTCACTGCAAGTGAAAGCATTGCCTCTTTACCCTCAGTGTCCATAATCAGAATTGGAAAGGCGCTGTATAATGTTTCCCATGGTAAAGACAATAAATGACAATCATAAACACATGCCTTGGATTTCAACTGTAGGCTCTTATTTCCCAGGCTCTCTTGAGGTCTACCCCCAACCCCCCCCCACACACACACACACATGCTCCGCTGTGCCCCCAGCCCTGACACACACACACACACACACACACACACACACACTGATTGGCAATATATAATCACAACCAAGCTGACCATTACTGAACACAAGTAGACTCCTGGCAAATGTCTGAAATATATGATATTATATTTCTGAAGAGGATATGCAATGTGCTGCTGCGTGTCTACACACTGTGAGCCAGCCATCACCTTCAAAGATCATTAAAATGTCACTAAAAGACCTTTTGAATCAGAACTTTCCACAGGTTCATCTTATCAAACGTTGGTTTTGCTCACAGATCGCTGGTGAGCGCAGATTAAGATTATTGTTTATGTCTCTCTCCGCCAACGCATGACAAATGCGTATGACCATAGCCTTTGTCACTGATTAACTCAGGGCACTGAGATAAGACTCTTCTGTCACCAAAATAGTTGACACACACACACACACGCGCACGCACACACACACACACACACACACACACGTGCACGTATGCGCAAGCACACACATGCACACACACACACAACATAATGTGCCTTTCTGTTATGACTGCAAAGCTGTGAAAGGGGGCCACAACTCAGCAGGGGGCCAACCCATTCAACATATGCACTCATCTATAACACCTACAGTTAATGTAAGCATTACACATCATAGACAGCATGCAGTTGAGTGAACTCACTCCACACAGATTACAGTATCACAGCCCTAAGGTATGTTGCCTGGTAAATCCCCAATTTGCGAAGAACGCCCTTACAATTGAAATGTGTATTGAGTACAACAATGTGACGATGGCGCTCTGGTTGAAAAACAAGCACATGTAAAACAGTGATTCATATGAGACCGCGTACCATATCCGAGGGGAGGTGACTTGCTGTTTATGGGAGATGAAATTGGCCGTCAGGCAGCCTTCCACAAAATGTACAGCTACGACGCAATTGTGCTGCGGTTGCCATATCAGGCCTGCGGGGCTTCCCTGTGTGATAGGACGAACCGCTGGGCCCTTGCTGGGAACGGCCTGGTTCAGATTAGCATCAAATTGGCTCTAATTTTCTCTCCCATGACAGTGAGTGACACCGGGCCTGTATGTGTTGTCATTAAAGCAGCACTGAGCACGGATGGCTTTCATTATTCAGCCTGTTGATTTATTTATTTGGATAGCAAGTACATTCTTCTGAAGGTTTTTTATTTAAGTAAACCTTTGAACAACGCAGGGGGTTTGTGTGTGTATGCGTGCGTGCATGTGTGCGTGTGTCAAGCTGCCAAGATAACAACAATTGGATAAAGAGAATTGCATGTATCATTATTACAAAAGAGTGTAAATTGGTGGCATAGATACATACATACAATGCTGTAGTCACATACCAACTATGCACAATTATACACGGTGCTGCTATTTTGCATATAGTGTGTGTGTGTGTGGGAAGAACCTGACTCATTCCCAGAGATGACTAACTGAACTATGCTGTATCATGCTTGGTACACAACACTACTAGCAAAACATTGGAGAGCGTTTTTTGTTCTTGTTGCCAAGAACACGAATCAGCGAAATGTAGAATTTTGCATTCCTGTTCCAGTGCCTTATACGTAATGATAAGCTATAGGCTATTCTTGTTATCTGGATACTAACAAGATGCAGGTTTGGCCCAATGGAGGATCAGTTCATTCTACACAGACTGTATGATGGAGGTAATCAAATAGGGGATTTACTGTTTTTTCCAAATACATTATTTAGCTCAAAAAGGAATAAATATACACAAATCAAAAAAGGCCATCTAAGATCAACAAAAAGCATCTCAGCAATTATATTTTGTTAGCCTACGATGGCACAAGATAAGTTTAAGTGATTTTATAAAATTGCATCCTAGTTTATTTACAGTACTAAGGCCAACAACAGCAATGCTCAGTAAACTACAATTTATTTTACGGTGCATGTAATTATGTAATTATGTGGTGAAATGTAAGTACACAAGAATTACCTATGAATTACCATGTTTGTTTCTTTTGGTTTTAAATTGCAACAAGCAGGACTTAGGCCCCAATTGCTATGTAATTGTTCCCGTTTTTGTTGATTTTATGACAATCCATGTCTATTGCAGAACTGACAGAATTCAAATAGAAAAATGTATATTGTGGATGAAAATACTGTTGGTATCAATATTGTTGTTATTGCTATACAACAATCTATTTAAATCTAATTATTAATAATAGCACCTTACCTTTAAACGCTAAAGCTAATTTGGCGCTGGCAATGGAGTTACAGTAAAACTGAAGATTATACCATACGACAATAGAAAATGGAACTTATATGTAATTGGTTCTACAGTACATTAGACCTACAGTATATTTGTATATTTATAAACATAACATGCTAAAAATATAGAAATATAATCAAATGTATTATCCACTATACTACTGTAGATGTAATAGCTAAATAAAATCAAAAACAAACATCAAATATGACCCGAAAGAACATTCTCCTTGAGCATTATAAATTAACTACATATTAACTACATTTTTTTTAAATCGCAATGTAATGTAATTTCACTTTAATAATGCAGTAATGTTTTTCTAAAGCTGTCAAGAAAGGGTTAAGAGAAACTATGTAGTTGCAATTTTGGATAAGATAAATTACCACATGCGAGTCACTAACACCCACACACACAAACACACAGTCATCATAGGAATATACGCATATGAGTATTCACTTTACAATACCTCAAGTAGGAGCTCACTGTAGACAATAAATCCATATTCATCCAGTTTGCACTCGTAACTGTTCAACTTCATCACACAAATCAAATATACCATTAAAATACACAATATGTGGGTGTCCGCTTATTCAAACCCAGTTTGTGACTTGCATTAAATGAGTCACAAGGGACCACAACTCTGAGAAAACACCGCCCACCTGCCCTGCTTCATTTAATCCATAATACTAACCCTCCTTTTCTCAAGATGCACCTGACCTGGTTTGCTTTGGAATGACCTTCAGTAAACCAAAATACAATAGCTACATAGAAATAAATATCAGCCTACACACACACACACGCACGCACACAAACACACCCACACGCACATGCACACGCACGCACAGACAGCACGTTATTAGTCTCTTCTTAAATGTTTAGTGTGTAGTTTCTAGTGTGTAATATACAGACTGTGGTTGTGTTGTTTACATCAAAATTGGTTTCTCAACATGAGACATTGATGCTGAGCTGTGATGGATTGTCTATACTGCATTTGTGCACCATATCTGTAATACTGAGGACTTGATTAACAAACATTAATGCTGAGTCATCCTGTAGCCTCGCATGTCACAGGTCAAATTGTATTTTGGAGTGTTGGGATTTTCAAATATATATATTTTTTGTTTAGAATATAGACTTTTGGAATTAAAAAATAAAAAGTATTCAACTTTCCAGACAAAACTGCTTTTATTGTGGTGGCCTTGAAGATATTCCATTATTTAGAGTTTAGTGTACTTAATATGTATTGCTAATTTATCTCAGTTGAATGTATCAAAGCACTGAGGCTGAACATGTCAGATTTAGATGACAACAGATAGTGATGGCGGCAAAGAGATGCTTACTGCAGTTCTAATAAATTTTTTGTGGTGTGAGCAGAGGAAGTGTCAACATCCTTGTCTAATGATCACAAAAATATACCCACACATAGCACCGAAAGATAGAAAACGCAGCCTTACTTTGCATTGGAGCAAATCAGTTAGACACATCTCTCCATTTGTTGCTGCTTGCAGTGTGCCAGGGCCATTATTCACTATTCACACACGTGTGCGCTTAAGCCAGAGCTATAGGGAGCTAGGTGAAGCAACCCAACCGTCTCACCCACGAGCACTGACACATCACCTCACCATGGTGCAGGTAGGTGCCGTGCGTTGTGTGATCTTCCACAACATCACACGGTCGAAGCGTACGTATGAAATACCTGCACCGTTAGTCTGTCTGAGAGACCGGAGGTGAGAACGGAGACAGTGATGAAGGAAGGGGTAGGGGGGCGGGGTTGGTGAGACAGACAGATAGAGAGAGAGCGAGAGAGAGAGAGCGAGAGGTTGACAAAGAACAACAGACATACATGGGAGTGGAAGTGGAGAATTAAAGACGAGGTGGGCAGGCAGATAGTGTCGTGGTGCCCCTAAAACACATCCTCCTGGTGTTGATAAAGTGAGAGAATGCTACAACGGGGAAATTCCCTGCGTGCATCGTTCTTAGCTTGCAGCACAACAAGCAACACGAGCATACACACATAGACCAGAGTGTATGTGCGTGCTGTACTGTGTGTGCATGTGTGTAGGAATGTGAGCTATAGACAGTGACAGAGAGACCACTAGCACAGCCATGCAGTAAAACCACAGCCCCATGCATTCAGATGCCCCGCTCGTTACAAGACGCCACCAAGCCATATTCAGACTGGACAGAATCTGCCAACTGTTAGATACAAAGGCACTGAGCCAATCAACACTTAGACCTACTAGCCCTAAGTTCTGGAGAATGTCGTTTGAAGAGACATAATGCTTCATAAATCCACATACTTTTGTTCAGATATTCATATGGGCAAAAATCTGCCAACTGTTAGATACAAAGGCTCTGGGCAAATCAACACTTTCTAGGGCCTATAGTCCTAGAAAAACTATACAAGTTCTGGTGAGTGTCGTTTGAAGACATGTGGTTCATAAATCTACATACGTTTGCTTATAGTTTAACTACTTTTCCTTATATTCTTACAGGCGTTTAACATTATTTTTTTTGTTTCTGGGTGCGAGAAGAGAAAACTGATTCAATGGCAGTATGTTGTTATGTTAGAAAATTCCCCCTAGTTAAACAGTTTACTGGCCGGAGATCCATTTTTCAGATGTATTATTCCATTTCCGATACTGATTGCTGAGGAAGATGGTAGCGCCATATTAGATTAGTTAGACTTCTAGAGAAGAAATTGATATCAAATGTACATAGACGGTACATTGCCAAACTTACAGTAAACTGTATCAAATCCAAGTTTAACTACTAATTCTGCTGCACCAAACACAAACCTAGTTAAAATGTTACAATATTACAATTAATATTGGTTATATCTAAACCTTTGGCAATTAAACAATTGTCCATCAGCCAATGAATCGATTTACACAAGAAATGTACCTTGAATATTAGAATTAGTCACGCCTTAAAAGAATAGGATAATGATTTAGCTGCTATTGTGTTTGTCGTTATCAAGCGCCATCAGAAGCCTCTGACACATTTCATCGCTATTTGTCTTCCTGCTCACTTGTTTTTAGTATTACCTGCTTATCTCTATGTGATTTGAATATAGTACTATAACATTTTGTGCAAATACATTTGTTCATATGTGCATTTTTTTTGCATGTGTGTGTGGGTGGGTGGGTGTGTGAGTGTTTATGTGTGTGTGTGACTCCTGTCACTGGTAAGAAACACACCCACACACACACACAATGCTTTGAACAACATGCTGCTATGTGTCGTTATACAGTATAGAAGTCGGAAAATACATATTCAGGTCAAATAGTATATCCCTCCATAGATAGATAGATAGATAGAGACATAGATAGAGAGATTCTTGAACTGTTCGGAGGACATTTGGTTCCTCAAGCCAGATACAGACAGTTAAACACAACATTGTGCAAAATATTTCAGAAATAAATAAATAGATACCAAAATAGGTTAAAAACAGAGTAAACACACCTGAAGCATCAGTCAGCATAGTTTCATACTGCCCCACAACATCTCATGATTGGAGGAAACAACAAGCCAGGTACTAACCAGGCCCAACCCTTTGAAGATTCAGAGTTTTAAGATCAAACTGGAAAATTGTCTGAAACAATAATTTTGTTATAACACCAAAAACGCATACAACAGGGTGAGGAGGACACCCTGGACGCATTTCCTAGGCTATCCACAGTTCTACTACTATGAACAGGACCGTTCTTACAGTACTTTAGGGTGCACTGATCTTGTAGAGATTAGCTAGCTCGAGCATATAAGCATGTTGCTAATTCTAAGTGTTTGGTAGCTTGTGCTGCTGATGCATCAAACTAGTAGACCATGCATTAAGTTGTGTTTGAAAAACACAACCTTTTGTCACACCTTTCAGTTGACATTAATGTGCTAGTGAAGAGATGTGCAGTGAGCTTTGTGGTTAATGTCTGCTCATCTACAGAATGTATTCTGCCTATTTCCTGTAGATGGCTGTGAGAAAAAGTATCAAAAAATACTGGGAGTAAAGCCAACAACGAAAACTAATGCCACTCACTGGATAAAAATATGTGTGCAATTAATCTTTGTTTATTTTTTATATATATATATTTATTTTTTAAACATATGTATATACAGTAGGTAAAGTAGCTGGTGCATTTCTACAGTTAAGACAATAAATAATAAATATACTGTAAATATGTCCATGCCCATAGTGGCATTATTGTACTGTATTTAGCTCTAGCTTAATCCCACTTAAAGTGAAAATCAAGGAACACATGGCCAGTACAATCAGGTTTTAAATGTAAATCACAAATAAATACACAATGAACACTCATGAAAAAACAAAGTGGAAAATGAAAATACAATTAGAACACCTACACACAGTACCAAATGTGTCAATAATGCTGTTATGTCTGCTTTCCATACTGGAGGTGTCATTCACACACCAGGTCTGCAGGTTTAGATACAGCCAGGCCTGCATCTGCTGTTTTGTACATCCATGCAAGTTTCTACACTTATGGAGGAAATATGTATGATGCTGATCTGTGTGTCTCCACTGTAGGAATTATTACAAAGGATTGCCCAAGTTAGAGAACATGCTATTTTGAGTGCACCCTTCGCCTGCC
The DNA here is from genome assembly GCA_025399935.1 of Amblyopsis rosae. Lineage (NCBI taxonomy): Eukaryota > Metazoa > Chordata > Actinopteri > Percopsiformes > Amblyopsidae > Amblyopsis > Amblyopsis rosae. Next base: position 1,100,398 of record JAODTR010000020.1, read on the forward strand.
TTGGCTGGCTGAGGTGGTTTCTGTGCACCAAGCAAGGGATTGGGGCTGCAGAGGAATGCAGTAACGGTCGGAGAGGGACCCACACACTCACCGCACTGTGAATCAAAACCAAAACTCCACTTCATTAGACTCCTGTCATTGCGAAGTCTCTCACACCACTCTATAAATACCCCTGTTCTCCCCCCTCCAAATTTGTTTGCCCGCTTTTTTCTTTACACATGAAAATGTTTGGAGACTATTGCATCTCTCAGATGTGGCTCTTTATTTGATACGTTGGTGCACAGAACCGCAATAGTGGCTCCTTTTGAATATTAAAACTTTCTCTGAAGGAACACAAAAGTGTTTTTAATAGGGGTGCACCCTAAATAAAGCTTCCCTTTGAGCTAAACAGCTGTATAATGTGGTTTAGCTAGTTCAACTGTTGCAACTTTCTCCTATTCACTACGTGTGATTTGCTTCGAGGTTTAAACAAATGTGTCTGGAATTGATTGTCCTTTAAACGTCAAAACGAGCTCCCAAGGAAGTGGTTTAACATTCTGAAATGGACAGTGCACTGATTAAAACCACAGAAGGTACTCTACATTCTAAAATCACACAATGTAAAACAAGATACTGGAGTCCAAAGCTATCTACAGTTCTACAGCAGATACACATATTTATTATTACCTATCTTATTAGTAGTAGTAGTAGTAGTGGAATCATGCATTCTTAGTGTCAGTGTCATCTTCTGACTGGTTCATAAGCTGACTCACATTAAAAATATATATTTTCCCCTTTATCCAGTCTGTTTCCATTTCCTACAGGTTGAAATCGTGTCACTATATACCAGCATGACTACAACAAGGGACCAATTCAGTCAGCAAATCTGTCACAGCCCCTGTGTCCACGTGAGTCACTGCCAAGTCTTTACACAGAGGGGCGCCATCTGGTGGATGTTGGTAGTAATACACATTTCACCCCACCCAATAAAAGATGATACAACCACACTGGAAACAACCACATGTGGCATGTAAAGCTTTTAAACACGGTATGGATGCCTTCGTGATGTGTCATAGCCTACTCTGTCCACTTCCTGTCTCACGACGCTTATTTCTGTCTTCAGAAAGGGGACTCTCTCACTGTTAATGAGTTGCTCTCCCTTGCTTTCTCATGAACATCTCCCGCCTTTTTGCCTATACCAGTACGCTTTATGCTTTTTTACAGTGCACTCTTCTTTACTCATGCAAACATACAAAAAATACACGTGCACACACAGTCACACACACACACAGAATAAGACAAGACACTGTATGCTATACACGTGAATGTGAATGTGAAGTTGAGAACATAAGCAATTCCTTTAGTCTTTTCTATTGTGATGCCATCTTGACAAGGACTGAGACAAGCTTGCATGTTGCGTGTTAACTCACGCTTTATAAACACAGTACTGTGTGTACTGTACGGTATACGGTGTACGTGTATGTTTGTGCGGCAGTTTGAAAATGTATCTAATTAAAATCAGCGAGAAAACTGCAAAGCCGGCGCAACCGAAGCAAATGCGCGCTTGTGTGTGTGCATGTCGTTACTGACTGTGGCTAGGAGAAGGGGGGAAAAGATGATGGAGAGAGCGAGATATATATAAAGAGGGACGGAGGGAGGGAGAGAGAGATTGAGAATAAGAAAACCTCAAGCGTCAGAAGTACATTAAAAAAAAAGGCAACAAAAAGAGAAAAAGAGGGTTTAAAAAGCAAACTGAGTTTAACTGGATCTTTGATGTGTATCAGAAAAGGAAAGCAGCCCGTGCGACTGGGCCCAGAGTCATTTTAAGTCGAAGCAGAAGGCTGGCTGGCTGGCTTACATGCTGCCTAGCTGGCTGGCTGGCTGGCTGACATCGCTGGCCAAACACAGGGCTTTGATGGTGCTGGCTGTTTGAAGTGGTTACGGGGGATGGGAGCAACGTGTGGCGTCAGTGGGACAGGGGAAGGCGCTCTGGGGGAAGGGGTGCTCGTGGGGGAGTCATGGTGGTGACAGTGCGGGGATGGGGGGGGGACCCGTGCTGAGAGGAGAAGAGGAGCACATTGAGTAAATGGGAAGTTATAGGAGAGATGGCGGAGGAACCGAGAGAGGGAGCGTGCGCTACAAGAGGAAGAAAGACGCAGAGAGGAGGATAGAGCCCTCTGAGATAGAGGGAGAGACACGTGGAGGTAAAGAAAAGGGACTTTCGAGCTAACAGTTTGACAAACCAACGACTCACTGACAGAATCACCGCTGATAGAAAAGACTTGTTATCCCAGTGGTGTGGTCAGTTCTGCTGTCTGAAGGGATCTGTTATGTCCTAATAACTAATAATATCTCACCGGACACCGAGTTCAACTGGCCAACGTGTTTATTGCCACGAACATTTCGACCACACCTTTCGGGCCGGCTTGCAATACCAAACCCCGTCAGGTCGTAACATTCCTTCATTACGCACGCCTTAACAATCACCCCAAACGCTCATAACCCAATTAATGCATAACAAGATCCATAGGGGCTGGCCTAATTCTGAAAGATGACAGGTGTGACATCATTTATGGATTGTCACCCATTTATCTCTGAACTATCCTCCCATTCCCAGTCAGATCAAGTTATGGCGTGTTGGAAACACCAAGTGACCAAATATTTTGTTTGAAGGGAAGGAAAGTCTGTCCAAAATGGAATGATAAGTGCAGTTACGACCTCTGGAGGGGTGCTGGCCCATATCTGTTAGCGTACGATGTATTTGTTGTGTCTGTCACGACGACCGAGCGTGAGGCCTTCTGAAAGCAAAGTGAGAAGCGGACATATTCACACCTCCCTACTACTTATACCATTCAGACGACATCAGTGTTCATCCTTATTATGACCCCGCACGACTCTCAGCTTTAGAGCAATGATGTTCTCCTTGACGCCAATGACCCTTTGCATAACTAACTGGCGACCATCTTGACTGTGAGGTGAGACTGCATTTTGTCTGGCTATTGAAGAAAGAACAATTAAACTTCAGCATCAAACCTTTCAATAACCGTAAATGTTCAATACTCTGATTTGTTGATACGAGTAGCCTACTCCTTGGCCAAAATAAGAGACAAAGCTAGATCTACAAGTCTGCGATAATACTCATGGGTGTAATCATAATTTAAAAAGCGCTAACAAGCAAGAAATTAAATAACCAGAAACAAATAAATCATAATTCAATCAATGCTGTTGTGGTGGGCGCATGTTCCAATTGAGAACTGCTCTGGGAAAACGTGACTGACTGACTCACGGGATGAATGGAGATGAACTATCAAACAAACAAACAAACAAACAGACAAACAAACAGACAAACCACAATGTAATTTCTGTCAAGCCACTCTCATCTGGCAAGCAGTTTATTAGAACATAATCAGTATGCTATAACAGTTTATCTACGGCGGATTTGCTTAGTTCGAAAGGCTCCTCATCATATGCATACATGTGAATCTAACAATATTTAACCCCCAGAAGCCTGCAGCTGACGGAATCATACGGCAAGGGGGTTAACAGGCATGTGAAGAGTAACCATCACAACCTAAATACACAACTGAAGACATGCACTACAACTGAACAGTGAACAGGAGGAGCAGCGAAGTCGATGGTTGTGTTCTGCTACGGACTCAGCAATAGAGAGAAAATGGTGGAGACTATATTAAAGGAAGCTTCTTCCTTCAAAGCATAGGATTATATGCTTCTAAGAGCCAGTGGCTATTAGGGTGGGTGGGTCAGCTGGGTGTAGTGACTGTCAGCTTATAGCCGGCAACGCCAGGACGACTTGTGAGAATGGGAAATGTGTGACAGATATACACTACTACTACAAAGAGAGAGAGAGAGAGATAGAGAGAGAGAGAGAGAGAGGGCGATAGATAGAGAGATAGAGAGAGGGAGAGATAGAGAGAGAGAGATAGAGAGGGAGAGAGAGAGGGCGATAGATAGATAGAGATAGAGAGAGGGAGAGATAGAGAGAGAGAGATAGATAGAGAGGGAGAGAGAGAGCGAGAGAGAGAGAGAGAGAGATTAGAGACACACAGAGGTTAAAAAAGCAAAAGTAAAGCTTGTCACAGGTGGACTTAAATACATTGCAGCGTACTCCTTCCACGAAGGCATGCATTCACTCCTTCCAAGGTATGTGTGTGTGTGTGTGTGTGTGTGCGTGTGTGTGGGAGAGGGTGTTGAGCAGGTCAGGTTAATGTGGTACCTGCTAATCACAGGTACAGGGAGACTTATGATGCTTTTCCACTGCATGGTACCGCTCGACTATACTCGCTCTTGGTTTGTGATGCACTCCTTTTCACCATCATAGGCCAGAACAACATGCCAGCGTTGAACTATTAATATCATATAGATGATTGTCTTGGAAATGTTGCCAGCTAGAAAGTAATAATTTGAACTGTATTTCACTAACCATTTTATTGAAATTATCATTTGATAATCAATATTCAAAACCAATAACTGAGAATCACTGAAAGCTCTCACAGTGTGCCTGTTCTAATGGGTCTGTTAAATAAGGCCGCAAGCTGACAGCACAATAATATTTTGCGGCTTTTGAGAAGGCATATATGAGGTGCGAAAGTACAAAATAAGCATAGGACAGATGCATAGTGGGGCTCCATGGAGATGGCCCGCTATAGCAAAGAAAGGAAAGTTAAAGGAGAGGTAGCAAGGCATTATACAGGGCAGATAGATGACGTGTGTGGAGCGCGTGAGTCTTGAACAAAAGCGGTAACAAACTTCATTGAAGGTGGCCCTCAGCATGAGCACACCCCTGCCCACTTCCCTTCCTGCAGACTCGAGGCCACGCCCTTTTCCCCTTATATCTATACAGGCATCCCATATCAAACTGTCCCCCCAACAACATACAACAACCTTCTGTGCACACCTCATGTTCTTTGTGAGCACCGGCCTGTGCTCCGTAGATACTTCTGCAGGGTGAAGCACCTCTGTGTGACTAAGTAGGCACACCCTCCCTCTCTCTCTCTCTCTCTCTCCTTCTTTCTCGTCCCATCTGGGTCTTGTAAATACATGACAAGTGAAGCAGGGCTTTCCAATTTAATCTGAGGTGCGATAAAACCGCACATATCTATGAAGTGTGCGCAGCGAAGGCCTGGCAATATGGCTGGTTTCAATCCCCTCAGACGCACGCATGCGTATGCACGTGCACGCACACACGCAGACGCGCACACGCACACACACAGACACACACACACACTGTACATTCTGAGACCTTGCCATAGCCTATGCAGGCAGAGTGATGACAAATGGAAGAATTGCACTGCTGTCAGTAAGAACGCAGAAATGATTCAAGTATTTTGACCATACTGGCCAACATCATTGTTTGATTCTGTCAAGAGTGTGGTCGTGTCTGTGTGACTAAAGGCTGACTTCAAATGCTCACACCTTGCAGAACAGACACACCTATGTTCACACATTGCTCTGCCACACACAAGCGCGGGTACCATTCACAGAGTTTCCACGTACGTAAACACACACTTCATTCACCGCTGTTGCGTTATAAGGAGCGTGAGGCCGTGTCTGCCCTGAGTTCGTGAGTTACAATTGATTAGGTTGCTCCAGCATCATATAATAATATATATCATATATATATATATATATATAAGTCATATGACACTGGGTTGCTCATTCATTGATTATTATCAATGTCTGCTTGCGTAGCAGGGCATTTCAGTGCATACAGTACATTGGATTTCAGTATGCTTTACAGAGACATTTGCCAGAGCACATGGGTGTCACACAATGTAGGCACACAAAAGAATATAGTATCTGCCCTGAAACCCACAAAGGGCGACCATTAGCTACACTACAGTGTAAACTCCACAGAGTATCTAATATAGTTAGTTACTATGGAAATCACCAAACAACACCGATCCTACATTTCTCCTTGGGTGGAGGTAAAGGCATGCACGTATAGGGCCACTATTTGTGAACAAACAGCCTAGTTTGCAAATAAGGGAATCCCTAGGACTGTTTTGTGAGTGTCATCTCAATGAAGAGCTGACACTCTATACTGTTCCCTCTTCCCATGTCATCTCCACCAAGTGGTCTCTCATGCGTTTCCCACTCTCCCACTCGCTCTCCTCTCCCACTCTCCCTCCTCTCCTCCTCTCCCTCCTCGTGAAGACGGCTAATAAACGCTGGTGCCTGGGTACCTCGTTGCCGTCTCGCTCTCACGTACATTGTTCTAGATACCTCTGTAGTGTGAGCGGTTAGCTGTAGTGACGCTTTTTTTGTCTCCCGCCCACCCCATCACCCATAACGCCCCTCCCTTTCGTAATGTGTGCTCTGCCCAATGTGGCAGTGCGGTGCCAGAGAAAGCCACACACACGTACACATGAAAACACACACTGAACACACACAAACACACAGAGTCACACAGCTGGGCCACAGCTGCACACAAAGACTGGGGTTTGGAAATCAATGAAGGAGAAAGAAGGAAAAGTGTGTGCGATGCGTGTGTGTGTGTGTGTGTGTGTGTGTGTGGGGGGGGGGGGGGGGGGGTAAAGAGTTTAAATAAATTGGCACTTTAAAAAAGCAGGAACAGAGTGAGAGAAAGGGAGAAAGAGAGCTGGGAGAAAAGAGTCAAATCAACTCAACAATAGAATGAGATTGTTCATGCGATGTAATAAAAAGAAGGACCTGCAGCATAAATGGCTGCTGTAGGGAACATGGACCGTATGACATGGTTCAGGTCGGAGCGGACAATCAAAGATTTGCTTCAGTTGAAGATGTACAATCTGGATGCGAATGACTCAGGAATCTAGGAGGAAGACGGTTATTTAAAGCATGGCTTCATAGTATGCGCTTAATCCACTATCTGCTGTCATTTTAACAGATAACTAATTGAGAGGGGCTCAATCCATTCATTTTGTGTGTTTCTGATAGGGAGAATATTAATTATTAAAATGTTAAAAAATGTAAAAATAAATACAAAAAGAGAGTGGGATAACGTCTTTATTCCCCATACAATCATACTGTAGTGCTGGGTCACATAAAGTGCAATTGATGTGTATCCTAATTAAAAAAAGTATTTTAATGCATTTCATCATGTTTGGGGAAAATCATTAGCCCATCAAATCACCCAGGGGTGTGAGAGATTACTGCTTCAAATAATTGGCCTGAGGCACAGAGATGGCAAGCACGCTATTCAGCTTGGATGTCAGCCTTTTGCTAATTAATTCACACACTTTGAACCTCTAATTACTGTTTTAGAGGAGAGACAGGATGTCATTTTCAATATATTTGTGTTCGTCCTCTGCCCTGGGACTGCTTGCGTAAAGGCTGCTTTCAATCTGCTTGGAATGAAGAGTAGTAATTTCCGCACATTACTTGATATTGGTGGACATTGACAGTTTTATTACGAGAGACAGAGACATAATCAATAGGCGCCTTCGAGAAAGCAGAAGAAGAAAAAAAGAAAAGTGGTGTTTTCTCTTTCTTCTGGTTTGGAAGTGATCCCCTAATCGCTGTCTTATGAGTGGGGCATGCCAAATTCATTTGGTTTTATCAAGGGCCTTTTACTCCCTACATGCACAGCCTCTTTCAGCCCAACATTCCAAGCTCTACACACACACACACACACACACACACACATTGTGTACACTCACATCTATGTGCACACGACAATGTTCCTACACTCACATGTAGGCGCTATAGGCTACAAGCAAAGACACTGAATGCATGCAACAAGTCCCTACACATGCACGTATCAGCTGCAATGCACAGGCAGAAAACATATCAGCAAATAGTAAGTGCTGCCTTATCTTAAATAGATTACATTTTTGAAGACCAACCAAGCATGCAAATAATATAATGAATTTGCTGTTTCTTCTATATGTATTTTCAGATGTCTTCAACTCTTCAGAAACACACCTTTATCTATCATAACAGGAAAGTGATTAGAGGTAATGCTAATCAGCACGAGAGGAACTAGTGCAGTGTGATATGTAAAAGTAAGCCTTTGAGCTCCATCCAGTGTGGCTGTTACTGTCATTTGTTAATATGTGCTGCGTGTTTGTATGAAACTGAGTGTGTGTGTGTGTGAGCGTCCGTTAGTGCTAAGCAGATAGTGAGGATCTCATTCTGGTGTTGAGCCGTATGAGTATAACACTTCTCTCTGAGTCAAAAGAGGAAGCTCTTACAGCAAAATAAACTAAACAAGGAAACTGACTTGGCACAACAAACCAGCGGTGTGAGGATTGTGTTCTTGAAAAAGGCAGTGCATTGCATGGGCTTTTATCAACCAATGAATACAAGAAAGAGAGGAGAATGAATTGCATTTGTTGTGTGTGTGTGTTTGTGTATGTGTTTATGTGTACTGTGTGCGAATAAGGGAGCAATGTAGTTGTTTTTTTTTTAAACACAGGTGTGTGTTGGTTAACTTTCTCTATTGTGATAAAAGGTAGACTACACTAAACAGAATACGCAAAGTAGCTGTATTATGTAGGCTAGTAGCCTATGAAAGTGCATCTGTTGCTTGAGTTTACAGTAGGCTGTTATCCTTAATTTGCATAAACCTATATCATCTCATTCTTATTTAGGATAGTCTTAATTAAACCTACAATATATAGGATTATACAGCATTTTAAATAGGATACTTTTGTGTGGCAATATTGAATTTATTCTAATTTAATACATTGAAACAAACATGTAAGATACATTTATTTATTTAGGCTACTCAGTGTTGATGAGTACAGGCTAATTTAAAAAATGAAATCGTCAAACTGGATCTGACTAGCATGATAGGCCTATTTTAAACTTTACAACGGTAGTTACAGTAGTTATTTTTTCAAAGAGCATTTTTTGAATTAATAACAAATGTCTAGGCTGTAGCCTAAAAATGCCCACCAGCCAGACATTTGACATAGGCTATGAAAGAACCAAATAAAAATTTCCAGGTATGGATGCTGCAGTTGATCAGAACTGGGGTGGGATGGCACAGATAGGCTAGCTCAATGTTTGGGACAGCCACACAGGTAGACTAGGCAGGTATATGCTATGACCAACAGGTGAAATAAACTGCTATTTTGCAAATAGCAAAATAGCGAAAACTTCATTTGGCCAGGCCTAATAATAGGTTAAACATATTACGCACGTCACAGCCAACACATAATCAAAAAATATCTATGCAAATAAAATATAGTTTTCCTTCATTTGACAAAGTCAAGATAAATGTAAGCTACTGTAGCGAGTTCCTTGTTGAAAAACTCTCCCGGTTTGCTTTCCTTAAAACAAAGTGAAAACCGGCTATAGCACCTTCAATTTCCACATGGCTATCCACAAAAAACTTTCGAAACGTTTTACCTTGATTTCTCCTGGGGTTGGCTTGTTTCCTTCGTTTGCCCCTGCTTTCTTCAGCCATGACGATATTTCATACAAAAGTTCTCCAGAGAGCAGTAGGATGTGTGTGTGTGTGTGTGTGTGTGTGTGTGTGTGTGTGTGTGTGAGTGTGTGTGTGTGTGTTGTGTCCTGGTTTCTTGCTGGAGAATGAGTGGTGTCAACCATCGCCTTCGGTCACAGCGGGTGAGTCAAAGCTTGCTAGAAGTCCAAGAGAAGCGGGCGAGCCTCGAGCAGCAGTGATGTCACCAGCAAGGTTGGCCCTGCAGACCGCTGCTCACAACCGTCTCCAACAAACGCAACATTATCCAAACGTTGGAGCTTTCACATCCATGCCGCTGTTACGCTAATTCATCACCTAAGCGTGCGACAGAGTAATTATCTGTTTTGAAATGAGTGTTTTTGCAGTGTCGTATAGCCTAGGCTACTTTACTGTCCCGTCGATCGCACTTCTGCAATGCGCGTGTGCGTATTTCTCTAGTGTATCTCGCCACAGTATTAGCCTATGCATATTGTTGAGTTGCATTTAATTTTTACATCGGTTTAAAGTTTGTTGAAGGAGTAAAGTTGTAGCCTGCATTAAGACTACTGTAATTTCCAGCAGGTCAGCTGAATGTTACCTATTCATATTCATCTGGGCAGGTAGGTTATGTTAAACCATGCAGCCCCCATCACCCCAGCACCATGTTTTTCTTTTTTTGTATTATGCGCGTCGCACCTGCGCTCAAGTAGGCTACCCTGGAGTGGCCCCGTCCTGCGCGCTATTCAATAGCGGATGGCTTTAGGAAGTGCTACATTTACGGTCTTTTGTGCTTAAACCTGGACCGTAATCTGTTTTGCAACTGAAAAAAACATCCGAAATAAAACTCTTAACAGCTTTCAGGACCCCCACCTTGACATTTCAACCTTTCCAGAACCCCTACCTCTAGTAACTGTACGAATTCGGCGTGGATAATAATAGCGAGCTGGGTAGCTTTTCACGCAGAATAATACTGCTTAATGTAGCAGTGTATGTAACAAGCACGGATCATGGGCTAAATAGAGACTATTGATATTTTTAAATAGCGCTGAAAATGTATAATACTGCAAATATAGATGTATTACATTATTAGGCTTTAAATATTGTTATTAGTAAGACTAAAACGTTGCATGCTGGTAGCTGCACTAAATTAATAGGTGTACCTAAAATAATCATCTCAATATCTTACTTATTCTATTTAAAACGTGGTTCTACAGTAAATAAAAAAGTTTGAAATCTGTCCTAAAACAACGCTTTATATCATTAGTTATTCGGGCTTAAGATGCAAACTGCATTGCTGTCCATATGGCAGTGTCATGACTAATGACTAATTGTTTCTGAATGGAATCTGTAAAGCATCTTATAGAAGAGTGACAGAAAGAGAGCGAGAGAGAGAGAGAGAGAGAGAGAGAGAGAGAGAGAGAGAGAGAGATGGGAGGTGTAAAAAAGGCCAATGACAAAGAAGGTCATAGGAGGATGGTTTGTGGGGGACAATAAACGTTCTTAGATGGGGGTGGACCTTCAGAGGTTTTATACGAGAATGTGTAAATGAGGCTGTGAGTACATTTAGTAAGACTATGTACTTTTGTATAGCAGCATATCAAGTAGGATATTCAAAGGTGCCTGTTCACACAGAGCACTTCTTCAGGTTGTCATAAAGAAATTAAATTATGGGAAGGAATGTATAGTGGGCAAATTAACATGTTTACGGTGCCTTAGTAATAAGCAATTCAACAATAGTTATAAAGTAACTAATGCAGTGCAACTTTCGACAGTACACGCAGTACACACACACACACACACACACACACACACACACACACACACACAGACACACACAGACACACACACAGAGGAAGCCATCCCACTGGGGATTTGTCCCTGGCTGGGTTCAAAGCATCCTGCATGGGAAGGAGGGACTTTTAACAGCATATTAAGCAGGAGTTAATTATATGCCGACCTAAGTGACAATGGCTAAGAAAAAAGGTCCCGGTTGAATGACAGGGAGAGAAGAGAGAAAGGTCATTATGATGACCACTTCTTTGCATTTGAAACCCTACCTCCGGTTCAGCATTTAGTCATTTACATTTGTATATCTATGGAACAGCAGAAGTTGCTGCAGAAGGTCTGAGCTCTATCTTGGTTCTCTCTTTTTACAAGAAAGTGAAAACCTTCAGAAAGAGCTTATTGTTGTGAGCTGAGCCCACCATTATTAGGCCAATGGAAGCAAAGTTCTCTTGTATCATTTATCAGTTTTCTACCATAGGTGTCCATATTTTCAGAATTGTCATGAGACAGGCCAATGTTTTGGGTGCGTGCATGGTTGCCAGACCAATGTTATTGGGTTAGATCCCTCACATGTCCTACCAACCCCTATCAGCTCCATAACACTTAGAAATAAAAGCATCTGCTAAATTATTTAATTGAAACTGAGGCATGGGCCAATCCATGATTTTGAGTCGTGAATTAAGTTTTGACAGATGCTGAGAAGGTCTGAGTGGGCATATGATGGTTCTATCCCGCAGTCCTATTTATACACAGTTTAGACACAATCATTTCTCCTGTACATAGAAAAATGTCCTCTAGTATCTTATTCATGCAATGATGGTGGACTGTAAGGTAAACCAGAAAATAGAGATCTAGATCTCTAAAAACATTGAATACATGGTCCAAAAACAATGTCACCAATTGACTTTTTATTCAAATGAAATGCCATGCAATCCATAAAACAGCCATCATGTCACACGTAAAGTGTGTTTGCCTTGAGATTATTTAAATTAACTGCAGCTTCAAATGAGGAAATATGTTAAGATTTTTGTAAATCATGTATTGGGGTGAAACATTGTTACAGTGAGAATAATGCATTGTTAGTTGTTGCGTCAACTCATATTTGTAACATTCAGGATATGTAATGCTAACTGGGGCAGTGTCATCATCTTATAGCCTACCAAGCGACCCCTGCAGTGAAAGAAAAAAACAAAAAAACAAGTCTGTTGTGATCTTGATAGGCCAGGTCCAAAGTCGGCAGACCTTAAGGGGAACTTCCCATTGGAGCGAATGAGTCAACTTCATAGGCTGTGCCAGGCTGTAGTGGCTGTCTGTCCCTGCTGTGCCATGCCACAACGCCACTGAGCCAACAGTGGCTGAGCCCATCGGGCCCCTGAAGCCAGACTGGAGCTACACTGTAAAAAGTAGTATTTAGTTACCCTTTCTAAAGAGTAAAAGGCACTGGTGATAGCTGGTGTCACAATAGGGTATTTCACAGCCTTTAAAATGCATTGTTATGCTGTCATGATTAATGAATGCTGACTCATCCTGCAGTTGTCTGGATATCAATGACAGCTAAATGCTTCTATTGTAAACAAAAGTGAGTAGCAGACATCTTATTTCTTTATTGTTGGAATAGTGATTGCTCAAGCTAATGCTATTCCACATAGCATCATTAGATGGAATAATTCCTAACTTTCAGTCATACTTTCAGCTCAGCCTGAATACTGTCGTGCAAATGTCTAAATCATTTTTCACCAGCATATTTTCCTTCAGTGTACAAAGGCCAGGGTGCCGGTCACCGCTCACCCTCACCGCAGCGAGCATGTCCAGGCACTGATGTCACCAAGACTAGCCACACTTACGTTGGTCCACTTTTATAGCAACTTACTGTGGCTATTAATGGACTGTGCCATTAGGCTGCAAAGGAAAATGGGCTAAATTATAACCTTTTTTCTAAACAAGTTTTACAATTAGCCATTGCAGTTGACAAAAGGAAAAATGACAGTTAGGGATGCAGAATAAATCTTACATTATTTGTACTCTATTTAGACAGCTTTTACCACTTTTAAGGTTAAAATAAGAGTCATCTTAATGGGGGATGTTCGTTTCTGTCTTTAGCTGAGCAGGGGCTATCAGATTATATAGTGAGTCGATCTTTCAGTTAAATCTCTGGTTGTCATGTATTACTGTTAAGGCATCTGTGTTTGCTCTCTGCCGCACTCTACTGGGTGCCGTGGGTAAACGTTTACTCCAAAATAACTAAACTGCTTAAATGTATTCATATAGGCATGCTCTGTCTTTATTGTAATGTCACCACATAAACCATTATTAAATCCCTCGGATATAAAAAATGAGCTGGCGTTGCCAATTCCGACTAAATTAAGCAGCATTGTGAGCTTTAATGTACTCTGGTCACTGAAAAACAAATGAGGAAAAAAGCAAACAAATTCACTTTGTATCAATCCCAAACTGAACATGTTTATTCATAAACTGGAAAATATAGTACATTTGTATAAAAATGTAGAAAATTGTACACAAAATATAACACTTGTTTTTGTGTATTATAGTTAACACTACTATGATAGCTTTTTTTTGCTAAACGTGATATTCTTTTGCCAGCAAAATGTCTGATTGAAGGATGAGTTATCAAATACACACACACACAGAAAGAAGACGACATCCATAATTGCATTAATATAAAACAGAATTTCTTTTTTACAAAAAAAAAAGAAAGAAAAGAAACTCATACATTCTAAACACCAGTCCACCTATCATGCTCACACCCATATCGCTGGTGTTATTGTTGTGTTAACATACTGTAGCATATCTGTGTGTTTTTTCCTCTTTTTTTTCAAAGATGCTGTTTTTCTTGTCTTTGGTAGGTTGCACACTGTATTGGCAGTCAAAATGCAGTGAAATTAATACTTAGTAATGCTTATTAAGAATTTGAAGCTTCAGATGGCTATAGTGTGAATGAATGGAGAAGACAAATAAAACAGCTCCAGCAACTATACTTCCATATGAGCTCACACTCAGATATGTACTAGAATGACTATTAATTAAAATACTGTGGTACCTTTTCATTATTAGCGTCAAAATGAGGTACATCTGTATAATCTAACGCGTCAAAGACCTTTCCACACAGTGTTGTAGTCAGTGCAACGCCACTCAATGCTGTTTCTAATACAAAGATCTACAGTCTCCAAGATAATACCGCTCCATATAACCGCATAACAGTACCTCTGTGCACCCGTACAGACTTTTTTACCACTGATACAGATTTCGCTACAGTGGTATCCATTAATACATGTAAGCCCAGTACCTTGAATCTGCCCTGCATTACATTCTAAGTACATTGTGGGCCTAGAGCTACTGTCATTTGATTTTATGCACCGCTGTATAAACTATTATTGGTCTGTTAACACATGAAACAACAGCTGACTCGGGTCTTAATCAATGTGGCCGTGGTCCTCCACTGAGTCATACATATATAAAGTGTGGTTAATGGTGAGAGAACACTTTATCGTCGAGTTGAGTTGAACATTCCTCATTTTGCCCGCTGTAAGAATATATGGTTTGCGCACCTTTAGGAACCTATATGGTAAACAACTGTGCAGTGGAGTGCAAACCTGCTGTCTGGAAAGGCCAATACACAATGATTCACAGGCCTGAGTGTCTGTCTGTGCCATTGCGTGTGTATGCGTGTGTGTGTGTGTGTGTGTGTGTGTGTGTGTGTGAGAAATACAACATGCTGTGCATGAATACTGATATGCCTTTACCTCAAAGTATGCTGTTCCCTGACGAGAGAAGACATCTAGCAATAAGGGTTTATATTAAGTAGCACTGTAACTCTTACCTAGGCACTGAAACACTCTCTATTCAGACTCTGCTCAGCTCTTTAAACACCTGTGTCACTAGGTCTCATGAATATTGGCCTTCAGAATCCCAAGCAGTCTCTTATGAGGCAGCAGAGGAATTATTCACCGTCCACAGTGTTATATACTGTACATAGCATATATAAATGCATATAAAACATATTTACACACACACCTCTCTCATGTCCTACTGTTAACACAGTCCTATGTGACTGGAATGCCTGTCTGGAGAATGTACAATATAAAAAGTATATCAGGCATTACATGTTCACGTACAATAGGCACAGAAACATAAAGGACCTAGACAGTAGAAACAGTACAGCGAGGAAGGTTCACGTAGGCACCTTTGGTTTAAAGTTTTAGGCCCGGGTTCTTTTTGATCTGTGAGCCTCAGTACCTTTGTTTCACCCGGACTAAAACACATTGCTTCTCTTCTAATGTGGAGCTTAAGCAGCGAAAGGCACACAAATGGTTTTGGATCCTGACCTAAAGTTTAAAATACAGGCTTGAAAAATAAAATTGGGTTTAGAGAGGAAAGTCTGTGGTATTATGTACGAGCAAGCCAGAAAAACACATTTACTCTTCCTGCAGAGGTTTAATTGTCCATTGTATCCAACACATGCTTGCATGTCATGCTCAATAAGTGTCAGAAGCAGTTTGAGCTTCAGCACATCTGGTTTCGCTGACATATCCGTATATTGATTCCAAAAACGAGCAAAGCGAAGAATATGTTAACGTACAAACCTCTGTCTAGTAAACTATAGTTTTTCGGGACTTTTAATGAGTGACTGGCCCTGGGTTCTGCTTAGGTATTAGTCTTCTCCTAAGACAGCGTGTTAAGGTATTTGCTCTCTCCTGCCAGTGTGGTCAGCATGGAGGTCATGTCGCCCACAGCCATGTTAGACAGACCCGAGCCCGGGGCTAAAGTGATGGAGGTCTGTGGGGTGGTGAGTCGCGACGAGGTCTGGGAAGAGGACCCCCCCATGTGGCCCTGGACGTGCTGGTTGTTGACGGGGCTGAAGGACGAAGGCTCCGTATCGTCGATGATGGACGCAAAGTCTATGTGGGCGTTGTCCAGGTCCAGATGCTCCAGGGCGTTGGAGATGGGGCCCGACTCCGGGTACGGAGCCAGGGAGGCCGACTTTGTGCTCCCCGTAGGGTCCAGGACGGAGCCCATGTTGAGACACGGCCCATTTTGTTGCTCTATGCGCTTCTCCATGCCCATGTGGATGTGGCCCGAGTAGTAGATGTTGTTGTTGTTGTTGACGACGGAGGGCGAGAACATGTCGCTCGGAGGGTGCTGCGGGTGCTGGACGGGCGGGAGCCGCACCGCTCTCCTGGGGCTGGAGGTGCCGTGGGCCGGGCTGAGGTGGGGCGGGCTGCCCAGGTAGCCCCCTCCGGCATGCTGCGATAGGTTGTTCTGGTGGCTGAGAGGCTTGCGTCCCTGCGGGGGTCTGGGGACCACCATCTCCTGGCCGTAGCACGAGCCTTGGAGCCCTGCCAGCTGCTGCTGCTGCTGGTCCTTGGCCTGCGCCGAGCCGGGGCCCACTAGCACGTTCTGGTTGGGGTATCGAGGGTAGGGCTGGCTGGGGTACAGGTTCTGGTTCTGGTGCTGCATCATGGCATTGTGGTTATTCATGTCCACGCTGTCGGAGAGGGGAGGGGGTTTTACCGCACCCTGCTCCCACATCAGGGCCTGCTGCGACTGGACGTAGTTCCTCACCATCATCTCCTTCACCTGCATCATGGGCGTTTGGGACCTCCGGCCGTCGGGGAGAACAGTGGCGGCGCAACCCAGACTCAGGCCTCCTCCGCCAGGGAAGGAGTTGGCGTTGTGCCCCTGGGGCTCCATCTGGGCGTGGAAGTCACAGCTGGGGTTGTTGGAGCTCCTTGTCACACACTGGCTCGTCTGAGCAGGGTATGAGCCGGCCTGCTGCTGCTGCTGCAGCTTTGCGCTCTGGCAGGCGTCTGCGCCCCCCATCCCGGGGTGGAAGTGCTGCTCGGGCTTGATGGTGAGCTTGTGGGTCCCGTCGGGGCCGCTGTACAGCCGGTACTGGCTCTGGACACCGGGGCCTTGGCTGTGGGGCTCCCCCCAGGGCCCTGCCGCGGCCCCGGGGTCCCCGCACTGCTGTCCGGGGCCTGGGAAGTGTGGGCCCGAAGGACTCAGCTGGCAGGTACTCATGCTGTACTCGGCCTGCTGGAGCAGGTTGTTGGACACGCCCTCTCGCTGGCTGGGGTAGTGGCCCTGCATGTAGCCCTGGTCTGGGCAGCCCAGAGCCTCGTGGCTGGGCGACAGCTGGTTCGACGGAAGAGGGAGTTGCTGCTGCTGCTGCTGGTATCCCATGAAGCCTCTCTCCGCGGGGAGCATCATCATGGCGTGCTCGTCCATGGCCATGGCCTCCATCATGACGTTCTCCGTGATGCTGGGCGGCCGGGGGGAGTAGATGTGGCGCGCCACGTTGGCGTCCGAGCCGCAGTGTTGCAGCGCGTTGCGCCGGTGGCCCAGCGCCGACACATTGGTCAGGCTGCTGAAGCGCTGGGCCTTGGAGAGCGCCTGGGGGTCTCCCGACGGCCGCACGGGGTCGCTGGCCCGCCGGGCGCCGTTACCCGGGGCCTGGTGGGGGTAGATGATGCCCGTGCCGCACTCCGTGTTGCCGCTGTGGCGCCGGGGTCCCCCGTGGAGGAAGGGAGGCAAGGGGTGGCTCTGGTACTCGCCTAGGAAACCCACTCTCCTGCCGGGCTGGGCCCCCGGCGGCTCCATGCTGGGAAGCGGGGTCGGCGGTGGGCCGCCAGTGGCGGCGGCGTACTTGGCCTTCAGGCTGTACTGCTGCGCGGGGGTTAGACTGGGCAGACCTGGCAACCCGTGGCACGGAGGAGGCCCTCTGCGGCTCGTCTCGGGGGACAGGGGGTCTCCCGCCACCTGGTCCGGGCCTAGGATGTGACAGCCCCCGCCCCCGCCGAGCTGGGAGACGTCGCTGGACCGCCGACTGGACAGGTAGGGCGACACCATGGAGGATCGACGGCTGACCGTGTAGGCGGAGCTTAGGCTGCTGGTGCCGCTGCCTCGCCTGTCGTTGGCCGAGCAGCCCAGAGACGAGGCGGCGGCGCCCAGCTCGTGGTTGGACAGCTCCATGACGCGCCTGTTGGAGAGGAGCGGAGAAGGTGCGCACATTCCCATCATGTCCCCTGAACCTGCAACAGAGAAGGCTGGAGTCAACGTCGCCGCTGGTAAGCATACGTATGTAGTGTGCACGCGTGGAAAATACATGTAAATGTGGAGTCAGGGATGCTGGAGAAACACTGTTTGTGTTCCCTCAGAAGCTCCACCCCCCTACATTGGACACACAATACCAAGGCTGTGATAGTGTTGTGACTTTGTTTGTGTTCCCTCAGAAGCTCCACCCCCCCACATTGGACACACAATACCAAGGCTGTGATAGTGTTGTGATTTTGTTTGTGTTCCTATTTACAGACCCAGGGTTGTATAGAAACATCGAATTATGTGTATACCCGAAACATGCAGCTTGTGGACCGCTTGTTTTTAATCGCTGACTCCACCTTTAAAACAAATGTACACAATACTACTACTAATAAATAACACAATGACATGAGTACAACCCCTGGTCTCCCTTACCAGGAAGAGAAGGTAGCTTGTTACAGCGTCCAGGGAGGATTGGTCTTCGGATCTGCTTCAGCTTGTCAATCTTCAGGTTCTCCAGCCTCTTCAGAGCCTGCGCCGACATGCCCAGCGTACCTCCCGCGGTGCCTGGCTCCCCTCCTGCTCCTGCACCTCCTCCGCCTGCTCCTCCTCCATCCTCAAGTGCAGTGAGGTCTTCCAGGCTGCCTGCTGCGTTCAGGTTCATCTCCACCCCGCTGTCGTTGTTGTTGGCGCTCCCAAGTGGAGAACGCTCGCTACTGCAGGAGGACTGACCGCCTGGGCTTGGCTGAGATTTCTGAGGGAGGTTGACGGAGAGAAACAGTCCATGATGAAAATGATCAAACACATAGTAAACAAAAGGCGGGTTACACTTTATATGGAACATTTCTAGTTACAAAGGAAGAGGATGCAATCACAAATGAAGCACTAAACAAAGCATGAAATTACACAAAGTACATACATGGAACTTACCATACAAAGGCACTAGAAGATAGAAGTACATTAATTGGAAAAAAAACTATAATAATGCTAATAGTTGCAGGTTTTGGACCTACTAGGAAAATGTTAAAATGTGTATAGTTTATCTTACCAGTGCTGTCTCAGGAGCCAGAAGCTTACAGTCTTCTCTGCGTGTCTCCTCTTTCTCAAGCAGCAGTTCAGTGTTCTGACCACCGGGGGTCAGAGCTGAGCCTGGAGGCCGTGGTCCCATGTCTCCTCTGTGCTTCTTTGTGATGTGGGCTTCAGGGCCGTGGACCGTCTTGACGTGCTTACGAAGGGAGCTGGGGTCTGTGTATCGCTTAGTGCAGCCCGGGATCTTGCACACATAGGGTTTCTATGGGAGGGCGGGGGTGATAAAAACAAGCATGGAAATTGCAAGTCTCGATGTGCATGTTTCATAATGTATATTATACTATATGTACAGTATATATTTGATTGTGTAAGTTATGCTTAAATAAAATGCTCTGTTATAAATAAATACCAAATACCTCGTTGGAGTGAGTGCGGTTCTGGTGCTTGGCTCGGTCCGAAGCGTTGGAGAAGGCCTTGTTGCAGCCCTCGTGTTCACACACGTAAGGCTTCTCTCCAGTGTGCGAGCGTAAATGGGTCTTTAGATTCTCCAGACGAGAGTAGGCCTTGTTACAGCCTTCGAACTGAGACACAGACACACGCCTGGTTAACATCTGCATCACACCTGGATCTGATAGCTGTCAGACAAAAAGACACCTCGGGGATTTATCACACAGACCTCTAGATTGCGTAACAGATAGATCAGATAAGAACATGGCTGTTAACAAAGACGTTCTTTAAAAGAAATACAGTACATAGCCAACGGCTGTTAGCAACATTGTCAAAAGCGAATCCCTGTATTTGTCACGTAATACATAGTGTTATGGAGGGAAGACAGAGGAGGAAACACTAAGCTAAGAGGTGCTCACAGTGCACTTGTGTGGCTTCTCTCCTGTGTGTCTGCGCATGTGAACCACCAGCATGTACTGGGCTTTGAAAGGCCTCTGCTCCCGAGAGCATTCCTGCCAGTGGCACACGAACTCCTTCTTCTCCCCGTGGATGTGCTCATTGTTGATGTGCTGCGGAGAGCATGGCAGATGTGACAATTGCTTGTTATATGATTTATAGACGTAATAATTTAAAAAAAGCACAATCTTAAATAAACTCGCTCTTACATGTACTAGCTGGTCTTGCGTGTCAAACTCCTTGTGGCAGCTCTCCCAGTGACAGTTGGTTTCATAGACAGCCTCTGGTTCAGGCTTTCCATCATCCTTGTCCAGGTCATCTCTGCCATCCAGAAGACCCAGGAGGGGGTCCTGGTGGCAGGAAAAGTGCACAAAGCAATTACGTAAATGGACCATGAGTGCGAGGGTTTAAGACTAAGAAGAATACACCACTAGACAGTAACTAAGGATAGTACGTAAGTAAGTAAAATGTATTTATATAGCATATTTCGCAGATACAAATCACAAAGTGCTTCACAATTGTAGGCGAATACACAGCCATAGGAAACACATGACAGCACATGACACAAATAAATAACCAAACAAAAGCACATAAACCAACAGAAATACATGTCAGACCGGCCTAACCACTCTACAGTCTAACTAAAAGCTTCCTTAAATAAAACAGTTTTCAACTGGTTTTTAAAAGTTTCCATCGAATCCAAGTACAAGTCACCCTCCCTAATAGTGATACACTACTGTACTGTAAATAGACACTACTATTCAGATATAGAAGACATTGGCGCAGGTTCCTGGCTTCAAACTGGCATGTAACGTTAACCATGAAACCTCTTCTCCATGGCAACATGGGTGTTTAAAACAGCCTTGAAGTTATAGTCAGCTATTGTAAGATGATTGTAAGATAATACACTTTTTGTCAAATTCTATTTCCTCGCACTTACTCGCTGTATTAACTTTCTCTGTGTGTGCTGCTACTTCTACGCAGCCCTGATCCATAAATAGGAACATGAACAAAGTGGAAAACACCGCTCACAAAAACAACGGTGCTTGGCTTCGCAATGTGTTTTAATGTTTGGGGCGGAGCTTCTGAGGGATGTTGTTATGATTTGAGCTCGATGCCAGCGTTAGTTAGCGTTCTCGAGAGTGACTGATCCTGCCTTTTAGACTGCTTAGTACCTTGAACCTGGGACTACTGTGGGGTCTGTTAATGCTAGCCTACTACTAATGCTGCTATTTGAGACCACTGATAATGAACTAACTACAATGTTTTAGTTCTTAATTGCGGCACAATGTGAAACATATTATTCAAAGTATTATTGCTATATCTGGTTTGCCTATCAACACCTATTTCTGTGGTCCCTTCCCAAGGTTTCTCCTCTTTTTCCCTATGGGATTTTTAATATAAGTTTTTCCTTGCTCGTGGGGAGAAAGCATGTTAAGGGGGCGTTGTGTGTTTCCATGTGATATACAGGCTGTACAGCCCTTTGAGACGGAAACGTGATTAAGGGCTACATAAATGAACATGACTTGATGTGACTTGATTACCTGCGTGCCAGTAGAAGAAGGGCTGGCCACGTCTCCCTCCGACCTCTCCTCCAGAGTCTTCACCGTGATGCCCTCCATCACGCTGCCCAGGCCAGGTTCTGTCTTCAGCTACACAGGGAGCGACACGGTGGGCTCACGACCAGCATGAGGGCAGTCAAAATGAACTGCCACTGTGCGTGTGTGGTGTGTGTGTGTGTGTGTGTGTGGGGGGGTGAACTTACATGGCCATGCTTGGGAGCAACATGGAGCCGGGGATTGTGGGCCAGTAGGCGGGGTGTTTGGCAGGGTCCCGGGGTGTGCCCACCCAGAGGTGTGCCTCCCCCGCCTCCATACATTGAACCAGCCTGTGGCCGGCATTGGTAGTTCATAGAGTTGGAATAGCCCAGGGATGGACTGATGGATAGCAGGGGAAACAGCTGCATTACCACTCAGTGAGAATAAAGGTTGATTGAGCCAGTGGAATATGAAATGCACCTACATTACCACAGTCCATGGCTAGTTTGTTTTAAAGTTACACTACTCGTGTATGTTTGTGTCCAGAATTTCCCTTGCGATTGACGGAGCATACTGTAGACAACTCTGTTTTGGTTGGAACCTCAGAGAGAGCATGCTTAAGTGCTAAGTGGCTGGCTTCTCTATGGCCTATCTAGCTAAACACAGGTTTCCTAATCTATCTAACCACAGGTTATCTAATCTAATCTATCTAAACACAGGTTACCATCTAATCTATCTAACCACAAATTACCTAATCTATCTAACCACAGGTTATCTAATCTATCTAACCACAGGTTACCTAATCTAATACCACAAGATATGTAATCTAATCCAATGTCTGACCTCATGTTGCTAACAGAGAGGTGTCCGTAGGAGCTGGCTCCGTTGGGGTTGCAGCGAGCGTTGACAAAGGCCACCAGGGAGTTGGGTGAGGTTCGGATGACCGTCTGCAGGTCCACACTGGCGTCAGACAGCGGGGAGATGGACAGAGCTCGCTTCTTACTGAGCTTCAGCATGGAGCGAGGGGTGGAGAACCTCGAGCCTGACAGGAACATCAGGAGACATATCAACATGGATGATCTCTGAAGTAAAGAGTCCTTCCTTCCTTCCATGCATCCATCCATCCAGCCTTCCATTCATCCATCCATCCATCCATCCATCCATCCTTCCATCCTTCCTTCCATCAATCCATCCATCCATCCATCCATCCATCTAGCCACCTATCAACAACGTGGCTAACTGGAGGATGTCTTGCGTGTCCCTTACCATCTCCTTGTCCCATCTGATCCGAGACAGACTGGCCATGGGAAAAACCTTGATTGGAGGACATCATGTTGCCCTGGTTACAATAGGGGATGCCATTTCCGCCTGTCAGACACCACCAACAGATAGAGAGAAAGAGCAGCCATAAGTCAAAACGCCTTACATTTATAATGCTTTTACCTGGTTAAATCAATGTGCATGTATAAGTAGCTGCAGGCTTCACATGCATGTTAATGTAGATAGCTTTAAGCAGTATCAACAACAGCTGCATGGTTTTAGACTCTCTCTCTCTCACCCTCGGTGGCGTGCATGCCACGCTGGCCCATCATGCTGTGAGGCGGTGGCGCCTGAGGGGGCCTCATGTACTGGTCCATGCAGGGGCCGATGCTCTGCCCCGGGCCAGGTCCGGGGTTCATACTGGGGGTCATGTTGGGGGTCATGGGGTTGTACATGGATCGGCAGTCTTGGGGAGCTCCATTGTGGAGAGAGGCGTGCAGAGAGGACACGTCGCTGTACGGAGAGCGGCCATTTCCTAGGCTGGAAATGGCCGGTGCATTAAGGAGTGGTACATTTACATGTGTCGCATTTACAGTGACTTACTGTGTGGGGCATTATTACCTTATTATTTATTACCATACAAGGGCAAGACGATTAGAACACCTAACTGAAACACACCTGAAACACACCTGTGTTTCAACGGCAGAAATGTCTTAGAAGAAAAGAGAGAGAGAGAGAGAGAGAGAGAGAGAGAGAGAGAGAGAGAGGGGCAGAAATAGTTGCTGGTGCGGTTATGCTGTGATCTCTCCCCCTCGCCACTAGATGGAGTATGGCTCATGTGCTACGGAACTATGTGGAGACCCATTGCTCTGGGTTTTCCCCAACTTAAAGCTGGAGAAGGGAAACCTGGTTGGAACTTTCCAGTATCCTCATGATTCTGAATGTGTTCTCTGACCTTTTTTTCTGTCTCACCAGCTGCATCAAAACTCCATCTCCAGCTCCCTCTCTCTACCTCTCTCTCTCTCTCTCTCTGTCCCTCTCTCTCTCCCTCCCCTGTGGGGCAGGCTTCATTCATCTTTCAGCCTTCTAAGTCGTCTTTTCAGTTCCCTAATTCTTTCACCGCAACGTGTATTCCACACAGGAGCTTAATCTGTCCGCTCTAATCCGCTATGCTGGTTCCTTCATCCCTCCCTCCCTATATTACTCCCTCCCTCTATCTTGCTCTATACTCAGTCACGCATTCTCTCTTTCTGTGCTTTGGTTCATCCCTTCTCTTCTCTCTTCTCTCTCCACCTCTATCTATTTCCCTCTTCCCCCTCCTTTCTCTGCACTGCCCACCCACCACTCCTCTGTCCAACTCTCTCTCTCTCTCTCTCTCTCTCCCCCTCTCTCTCTCTCTCTCTCTCTCTCTCTCTCTCTCTCTCTCTCACTCTCTGGGTAACCTGAGCGGGCGTTGGGCAGTCATGCAGAGCACAGTGGGCCTGGTCAGCCTGTAATTAGCAGCTGTCAGAGAGAGAGAGAGAGGGGGAGAGAGAGAGAGAGAGAGAGAGAGAGAGAGAGAGAGAGAGAGAGTTCGAATACACACACAACCTGGGTGTCA
>JAODTR010000020.1:1137678-1150781 GCA_025399935.1 Amblyopsis rosae
CACAGGACCCCCCCCCCCCCCCCCCCAATACCCCCAACAACAACCTACACTCAAAAGGAGGAGCATTTTATGACACAGCCCAATTCCTCTGCTACTCTAAACACTGTGATATGTTTGTGTGCGTCTGTTTGTGTGTTATTAAATGTGTGTTACTATCTATTCATGTGTGCGTATCTGCCTTAGACAAGACACACACACGCACGTGCACACGCCATAAATAAAACAACACGTGCTTGAATGCCATCTCAAAATCTAATGTTCCCATCCCTCTAATTCTGTAGCATGCTTTCCTTTGCTGTCTTTCCTCCAATCTCTCTCTCTCTCTCTCTCTCTCTCTCTCTCTCTCTCTCTCTAGCCTCTCCCTCATTCCCAGTTTTGCCTCATTCCATCTCCTGCGACCCCTCCCCTCCACTCCCCCTCCAGGCGAAGCAGCAGTCGAGGTGGGTGTTCTCAGGGCTGTTATGACTTGGGAGACGATAATGGCTGCTATAATGTAGCCAGCCGTTCCTGATGTGGCGGGGCTCGTGGGGGATTCTGTTGTGTTAGCGCCAGAGACAGAGGGAGGGGAGGCGGAGAGAAAAGGAGATGATAAGGGCGGGGCTTGGGCCACCAGCCAACCACAGCTACGTTTCTACCTCCTTTTCTTTTTCTTTTCTTTTTTTTTTTCCTTTTTCCCCTCACCCACCAACTTTGTCTAACCCTGTTGTTTTCCTTTGCTGGTAAACTTTGTTTTGAAAATTCTGCCTTTGTTTTCGTAACCCCAAACACAGACCTTCCTCCT
Organism: Amblyopsis rosae; assembly: GCA_025399935.1. NCBI lineage: Eukaryota > Metazoa > Chordata > Actinopteri > Percopsiformes > Amblyopsidae > Amblyopsis > Amblyopsis rosae. The sequence goes on from JAODTR010000020.1 coordinate 1,138,460, forward strand.
CTGTTACCCCCGTGCCCCCAGCACACCCCCTGCTCCCCTGTATTGCCTGCCCCTCCACCCCGACTCTGTGAATTCCTCACAGCTGCAGTAATGTGATGGGGGTTGATGATAGGACCACTGAAAAGGCCACACAGCTGGAAACTTCACTATAGCATACAGTAAAACCTGCTGAATTCAGCTACTGGAAGGACCACAGGTAGAATATCAATGTGCCACTTATAATTCAGTAATAGTTATTTTAACAAAAACGGATACATTATAAAAAAAAACTATTATTAACCACGAGCATAACTGTGTCAACGACATTGAAAATAATATTCAGAATAGACAAATCCAATTTGTTCGGCCTGTGTTGATTTTTTCTGTTTAATGGAAGGTCTCCAGCAGGCCAAATAACGCTGTTTAGTGTAAAGTTGTAGCTTGCTACAATTTCCCTGCTAATGTGGCGCTGAGACACCAGATAATAAAAGCTATACAGATGCAAATTGAACAGTTTCCAATGGATATCGGCATTCGTCTGAATAATCACTGTACCTTAGTCCGAAAATAACAGGGAAACTGACGTCCATTTGTTTGGGTATGGACCCAAAATGGGTCACGGACGTAACTCTATCCTCCCATACATGACAGACGTACACCTAATGAGCTCGGGTCCCCGTGGGAAACTATAAATCTGTCACTGGACTACTAGTTTGTGACAGTTTAAGTATAACCTGCCACAGTCCACAGTTAAGCAGACATAGAGCTCTGTGGTCTAATAGGGTCAGCACCATAACCCAAGATTCAACCCCGCAGGTTCACACCTACAGTAACATATCTGTGTACACAGCCGGCTTGAGGGACCAGCGGCGCTGACGTCTCTCTGCTGCGTCTCACTCTGACTGAATGGGGGAATGAAACGTTGATCCCTTGTTGCTACACAGTCAGAGGGTCTGATGACAGACACCGGGGCGCTACAACATCGCAATGCAAATTATGTATCTAAGCATGTCATATAGTGTCATATTCACTTAGTCCTCGTGTAAAGAACAAGCATGCAGTGAAAACACTACCAAGTGTCAACATTTCCAATTCAAATAGTCTGCATATTCTAAACAATAGTGTAGGCCAGGGGTTCCCCAATCCTGGTCCTAAAGAGGTACTGCCCTGCATGTTTTAGAAGTCTCCCTGCTCCAACACACCTGACTCAATGAACGGGCTTCTGCAGAGACTGATAACGACACATTCATTGGAATCAGGTGTGTTGATCCGGATTAGGCACCCCTGGTGTAGGCCTTGTCACGATGAAGCGCAGGAAGGCGTAGCAAGCGATTCAGATTTAAAAAGGGTTTATTCGAATCAGGAGCAGACAGGCGTGAATTAGAACCACGTTGTGCGAACAAATAAACACGAACAGGGTCAGTCATTTCTCGAAAACGCTTGCTAACTTCGAGCTCAAATCAAAACCGAATCACACATCGAAATGCAGATGAAGCAAAGCGTAGTGCTATACGGCTTTGTTGATACGAGCGCTGTTCGCCACTTTGTTTATGTTCCTATTTACGGAGCCAGGGCTGTGTAGAAGTATCAGATCACTTTTTCAACACGCACAGAGAACAGTAAGCTGGTATTTGGTGAATTTGACAAAAAGTGTATTAGCTTACAATTACAGTAGCTTGCAATAGCTGACTATATCTTTAATGACCGACAAAGACAAGAGAAACACAAGGGCTTATATCGGGCATTGGTAACAAGGGGCAGGTGAAACCAATTGACAATCAACAGCAGGTAGAGACACGGACAGGAAAAGCCCTGACGTGACGGGAACACACGGGAACATTCGCCGAACGAGACAAGCAGGTATGGAGGGGTGGCAGTGGACCGTGACAGGCCTATGTTGTTAATATCGTAACGATTCATTCCTGACAATGAAAACATTTTTCATTATTTTAGTAAATAAACAATGCTCAAATGAAGCAGCGGTGCCTGTGCAGAGAGCCTATGCTGCATTTGGCCAAGCTTAAGGTAACTGAGGTATTAGCAGCAATGCGAATGCACGCTAACAGTTGTTTATAGTGTAGTTGCTGGGAAGGAGGATTACACACATTCACCTGGGGATTACTGGAGAACCACACGCATTGTATAAACACACCTCTGTAAATGGGAACACAAGTAAAGTGGTGCAGACCGCAGCACACAACATTATCCCGACATGTGTCCAGTGTGTGTGTGTGGGGGGCGGAGCTTCTGAGGAAGAGAGGCATTTTTCTAGTAAATACCAACAATGGTTCTCCAGCATCACCGGACTTCACCTTCAAGGAGAAATCCAGATAACTAGCCATAACTAGTGTCCAGTTCCCTATCATCCTCTCCTCTCTAAGCTTCCATTCTGACACTCCTCCTGCATTCCCCCATTCCTACTTTTCCTTCCAACCTCCCTCTCCTGCTCTCACTCCCTCTCTCTCTTTGGGCCACCCACTCACCATCCTGCACATACCTGTGGTTTCCTGTACCCCGTTCCTCTCTTCTCCCCCACCCTTACCCTCTCTCTCTCTCTCTCTCTCTCCCCCCCCTTCCTGGACCCTGGGCTCCCTCCTCAGAGCTTCTGTCCCTCCGTCCGTCCGCTCACCTTCCCTGCTAGCTCTCTGGCGAACACTGTGACCATGTACCTGTCTCTCCTCCGTCCGTCTGTCTACCAACAGGCCCCGGATAAGCTTAGTAGTGGCCTAACCGCAAGCATGCCTTTGAACTCCTTGTAAGGAGGAGAACCCAGCGAAATAGGAGAGCTGGAGGGAGGGAGGGAGGGAGGGGTAAACGGATGGCTAGAGCAGATGAGGAGTGGAGAGGTTGCTTCACACAGCTGGCGCCCAGCTGTAAGACCATGCAGCGCGAAGAAAACGACTACAAACAGGCTGGGAGCCCAACCCACCACAGGAAGGGGAGAGAGAGAGAGAGAGAGAGAGAGAGAGAGAGAGAGAGAGAGAGAGAGAAAAAGTCTTTGTCATCGTAAATTCAAAAGAGCACGCTTTACCTTTAACAGCACCCCCCCATCAGCCACAGCCAACCGTTTCCCTGATGCGGGAACTTACATCATTGTATGTCTTTTCTCCCTTTTCATCTTGTGCTGTCTCTCTACCTCCTTCTCTCTCTATCTCCCCCACTCTCCCCCTCTCTCGCTCTCTCTGTTTCCCCCTTTCCTCCAACATCAGTCTATTATATCATGCCATTGCCTCCTTGACCTCACTGAAACTGCAGTCAAAGGGGATCTCAAACACACGAGTCCCCCAAAACCATTTAGCCTTTTCACGTGCATTATGTGCATGGCAGGAAAGGAAGGGGAATGTATTTGTATGATAAATAATAATAATAATAATAATAATAATAATAATAAAAAAGCATCATAATAAAGATAGTGAAATCTGTCAAATATCTCAGGACACCAGGAAAACCTCTCAGAACATCTCGCGGGTGGGTGGGGCTGACCCAAACCTCCGACGGCCTCTGCCTTGCAACACGCTGTATTACAAGGCCGTCTAGCTTTCACCCAGGTCCTCTGTCCTTGTGTCAATCCCACACACAGGCAAACGTCTTACGGAGCAGCATGGCTACGGAGCATGGCTGCAGCCAGCTGCTAACCACCAGAATGGGGAACCAGCACCAGCGAACAAAAACCCAAATAATAATGTGTTCGGTTTATAGAAAGACCGCAGTGCTTATAAGAATAATAATAATCCTAACAGTCTTGGGTGGGCAAGGGATATTTATAGCGGGGCCTGTTGCTACTTATATTCCATAGCAGTATAACACAGCTGGGAGCGAGGGAGGAGAGGAGAGGTGGATAGGAGAAGGAAAGACAGTGGGAAGGGGGCGGCCGCGTGGGGGCAGACGGCCAACACGCGTGTGTGTGTGTGCGTGTGTGTTGGTGACAGAGTGCTACAGAGAGAGAGAGAGAGGGAGAGGGAGAGAGAGAGAGAGAGAGAGGGAGAGAGAGAGGGAGAGAGAGAGAGCGAGAGGGAGAGAGAGAGAGAGAGAGAGAGAGAGAGAGAGTGAATGAAATGAAAAAAGAAAGAACATCTAAATGTGTGGTAGTGAGTTAGTGTGTCTGTCTGTCTGTCTGCCCGACCATATACGCTGGCAGCCGAGCAAGCCTGCCGGCGACAGGCACACACACACACACACACACACACACACTGACCTCAGCTCACAATGGCTGTCTCTCACAGAGGAAATGGATAGACACAGCACAAAGGAGAAATATGGCACCATGTTTCTCTTGAAAAGGGCAGGCATAAACATGGCATGAAGCTGCCTGCTATTATCTATGATTCTGTATGTTGTCTGAGTCTATTGGCCAATGATGCAGCAGTGGGCTTAGCCAGGGTATGAACCACTGTCAGTCAGTGACAAACCCTTCCGACGTACCAGCATGCTATTCTACTTCAATTTGCCTCAGCGCTAAACTCACACGTTGAGACTTGTCCTGGTCAGATCACATAGGAGGAAGCAGAAAGTGTGTGTCTGTGTGTGTGTGTGCTTCCTGAACATGTTTACAAACACGTGCCCATACACATACACATACACATACACACACGCACGCACGCACACACACAGGGAAGTACTGCATGGAGATTAATCAGGGCTTCGTGTTGTGTGTGTAATGTGCAATTTGAATGTTTCATTTCACATTTCTTTTCCAATTTTCCATTTCCCCCGATCCATGTTCTTCTCATTCCCACCTCTTGCAAACCTGAAGGCTCCCCTCTCTGAGCACAAAGACACTAAAGGAAGCGAATGAGAAAAGTCGGAGATCGTGTTCACGTTTCAGTTGGAAAAATTATAATTCCAGGAACAGCTATAAACAGTGCTGTTCTTATGTGCATACCATGTTTGTATTTAAGCTCATGCGTCCAAATCGCTTGAATTACATAATGTCAATAATTTCACATCTTTACATGCTCCCTTTATATGCCTTATATGCCCCCTTTGGCCAATACATATGCTATCCATATAGAATTAGGGCTGTCACTCAGGCAATAACATTTTTTATCGCGATTAATTGTACGCTTTACGCAATTATTTCCAATTAACAAATTTCATATTTTTACCTGTTCAAAATGTTACAAAAATGTTTTTCCAGGTGTTATATTTTCATAACAAGATATGCCCGCATTATGCAAATGTTTGTATTGATTTTAATCGCGATTCAATCTTTTAATCGCCTGACAGCCCTAATATAAATATAATGTATCTTGAACTGACATTTGCCAACCATTAAACAAAAGATTATGGCGAAACAAACGTATCCATACTATACCTTCACATACGGTATTAATATTGCATATTTAAGTGCAGATTTTGATCTATTCATGTGTGGTCCATGAGTTCATAACTAACATAGCGAATGCGTTTGCTTTAATTCCCAGATGTCGATAGAAGCAATGCATCCGGGCCTGCATTAGCCTTTAATTGGCTGGGATCCCAGAGCTGATGTTTAGGGCTTAGCATGGGACTGGGGAGAGACATACATGGCTGCACTAGAGCAGCGCTCACAAGACGTGCACACAGAACACACAGGCACGCGCGCGCGCACACACACACGCACACATACACACGTTCTCTTTCTCCTATACAGACATACACACCCTTTCTAGTCAACACCACATCCACAGCCAGCGCAGAGCAGTAACATTGCAGGGGGAATCAATAGGCCTGGCCTTTGATGTTCTATGAACAACTTAATTAATAGTGACATGACTATTAGAGACAAGAAACAGTACGTCTTTATAGTAGTAAAGATATAGGAGTCTCCAAAGTGTACAACTGGTGAAACAAAAGCTAAGGGAGCTCCCCCGTCACTGCAAGTGACCGCAAGACAGTCGATGGCATGTGTGTCTGTGTGAATAACCCTGTCATCATATGTGACTCTCTCTCTCCCTCACACACACACACACACACACACACACAACTCACAAATGACACATTGCATCTGCAAAAAACAAATTCGGTATGTTCAAAAGACACACACACACACACACACGGACACACACGCACACACACACACACACAGCAGCACGGGCTGGTCAAACAGACGCCATGCTACCAAAGTTATGCAGCCGTGAGCCGTGAGCTCTGGCATGTGACCCTAGTGGATTATATAGATACTGCAGAACACACATGCCAGATTTGACTGTAACATCACAGTCGGAAAGTCATTGTCCCACCGCAATGTTATGTGGTAGGAATGAAACTGTAGCCTACTGTATGTTTGTTGTTTTTGTTAATAGTACGTGCATGGAAGAGGGAGAGACAGAGTGGAGGGAAGAGAAGATAATTGGAGGATGATCCATTAACAATGTGTGTCTGTAAACTGATACCTGTGTGTGCGTCTGTGTGTGAATTCTCACCAGGACTGTAATTAAGTGGTATTATTACCAATGCGGCTATTCACCCGGCTGATATGTGACTTCTAGGATGAGCCAAAAGACAAGCATGTGCTGCAGCATAGGTTTACCTTAACTTTTACATACTGACTTCAGTGCCTTGGCTCAAAGTCCATGATCTGATATCCCTCCGTATTACTAGCAATAACATTTAGGTGTAGTGCAAAATGAGTCTCCTTCCCTTTGCAAATGTAATACGTGTTGTTATGAAGCCGCATTCGTTGAGAGAGCGTTCCACAGGATGATGAGTGCACCCTGTGCTATTCAACGTAAACACGGATCCTATCTCGCGCTGTAGCGAATAGACTCCCTTCCACCACTGTGTCTCAGACACAAATTCCTGTCCGCATCTCCTCGCAGCGCTCACTGATGCGTAGCGCGCACACACGGGCATGCTAGCGCACAACGTGCACGACATGCGTTAATCTTTTTCTTTAGTGCTTTGTCTCCTGGACTTTTTTTGTTTATGATTTATAATGTATATTTATCAGTATTTCTGTTTAGAATTGTATAAATACAGTACATTCTTCATATACATCAATGGGGGTCTCAATGTGTTTTACCTACAAATGATAATAGGCTCAGCACATTGGCATTTGACATGAACGCCCCCGGGCCAGTGATTTTACTGGCCTATATTTCTCTGATGTACTCGACCAGACAAATAACTTAATAAAGAAGAATACAGGCATTCATTTGCTTCAGGAATCTAAGCCGAGAATGATAAAAGGCAGGGAAGAAGAGTAAAACTTTTACTACTGCTTTCTGTTTAGACGAAGAATAAAAAAAAACAGGCTGATTCACACAAGATGGAAAAAGTCTGGCTGCAGGCAGCATCGCTGCATTGCAGTTGGTGACTCAAAGACTGTGTGTGGCATTCATACCCCAATTTATGCTTGAATGGGGTAAGTAGGGGGCCATGAAGAAAAGAGTGTGTGAGAGAAAGAAACATTGAAAATAAACGTTTTAGTAAAGAAATGAACAGTGTAGGAGGCAAATAAAGAGGGAGAAACAGAGCGATACAGAGTGCTCGGTACTATGCCTGGAGCAGAGCAAATTGAGGCCTATTGTTTAAATCTCAATTCTTCACTGTATTGTCTGAGCTCATCAATGCAGCATTGCCAGCCCAGGAACAATACATTCCCATAAGATTTCATTCAATATCTTTGGGGAACACACATGAACACATGTGATGTTCTGCTGAATCCCTTGAATCTGAAAATTTGTAGAAACTCGGATGAAAGAGTTGATTGTGTTAGGTAAAACTGGATTGTTTCAGACAACACTCCATTTTGAGAGCACAGCTCTACTCTATTTCGATGTTGACCCTAGCAATCACATACTGTATATGACACGTTATTTTTTTTGTCACCAGCAGGGGCACACTGAATGTGGCTTGCTATGAAGGTACTTATTGATTCCAGCTATTATGCAATGTCTTTATGCCATCATTCTATTGAAATATTGTGACTATAGAGTGGCATTATGGTCGACTCAAACTAGGATTCTTGTTGTAAGGCATTCTTCTCTAAAGTGCTATAGAAAATGCATAGTCGACATACAATTTATCCTCTGTTTTGGGCTGGCAATCACTGAATTTGTATTTGTATCTTACTCCTTTGAAACTCTTACTCGCTTCATTGAAGACTGAATAACAACCAAGTTACAAAAGAAAGTGAGCAGAAATGAACAAAGAAAATTCCATCTGTGCGATTAAAAAAATCAGAGAATCTTTTTGGTCACTAGACGTTTCCTATTTATAAAGCCTGAAAGAGAAACCTTCTAGCCCTTCATCTGCCTCTTCACTCGCTCGATCCCTCGTTCCCTTTGGGCCCTTCATGGAAAACAGAGGGGAATCATTCATAGGCTGAAAAGGTTAGAATCTCGCCAAGGCCTGGAGCTGCTACGTCTGCCAGGGGCACCTGAAGAGGGGCAAACATTTACTGGCGAAGAAAAGAAGGGAAGGGGGAAAAAAAACCATCAGGCTCCCCAAGAGCTGTAAGGTCCACAGTGAGTGGTACTGTAGAGACCCTGGAGGGTTTGTCTTGTAACTGAGTCAATTGTTGACCTCTGTCCCGTTCGCTGCGACAGTTCGTCTAGGAAGAAGCCTGCGGAATGATAAATCTCCCCCCCCCCCTCTCTCTCTCTTGTTCTTCATCCATCCATTCCTTACTCCTCCTGTGTCGGCCTTTTCTTCTCTGTTGTATCGGGGTAATTGTGTTGTGAGTCAAAGGCAGTGATTGGGGAGTCGGGGGTTGATGTAAGGGGGGTGGGGGGTGGGGGGGGGGGGGGGGGGGTCGGACGGACTTTTCAGAGATCTACTGGGGCTACAAGAGGCGGCTTACAATCTTTTCACCCAGAATCTTTCTCTTCCCTCCTCCCTCTCCTCTCTCCTGCATTCTCCTCCTTTTTCATTGCAGCTTTTGTTTGCACCGTGGGATGAATTTTAATCACTCCTTCTCCACCTCCGATCACAGTTTCCCCGCTCTCTCTCTCTCCCTCTCTCTCTCTCTCCCTCCCTCTCTCTCTCCCCCTCTCTCTCTCTCTCTCTCTCTCTCTCTCTCTCTCTCTCTCTCTCTCCCTCCTCGGTCTGCACTCTGCACTGATCGTCTGTTTCCAAAGCCCTCCCTGGCACAGCAAACACCTTCTCTGTGCTCACAGACTAACACATACCGGCAGCCGGGGGTGAGAGCCTTTGACGCCGAGAGGAAGGGGTCATTTGCCTCTGCAGGTTTAGCGCAGACCAAATGTCTTTAACGGGGAAGAACATGGGGGGCAGAGAGCGAAGGAGAGAAGGGTGGGGGTGGGGTCGGGGGAGAAGCACAGTGGAGATAAAGATGTGTGTGTGTGTGCGTGGGGGGGGATGCATGCTGTTGGTGAAGGGAGATCATTTTTAATGCCTCCTTCATTCAAGAACACTTTGCTTGCACAAGGGCTCTAGTGTTGTGTGTCCATTGTGCAGGCTCATCCCAGGGGACAGCGACACGGCTGAAGGCCTCCGAGGGCAGGGCCGGGGAGACTGCTGTCATTCACACGGCGCTCGTTCAGTAATTAGTGGGCTCTCGAGTGAATGCTACAGAGTGAGAACGAGGGCCAATAAAACAAAAATAATACAGCACATAAAAGTAACCAGGGACAGTCCACACCTGGGACTCCCACCTGGATCTCTGAGACGGGCGCGCTAGCGAGGAGGCTAAATGCCCCGCGGGCTGTAATTTCAGTCGCTAGAGTATCCTTGAGGCGTTGGAGAGTAGGGTTTAACTTAACAAGTGTACCAGTTGGTCGCCGTGCCGACAGCCATTAGGGCTTATCGATGCCACAGCTTACCCATGTCGCTGGACCCAGTCAGATACACAGGACCAGCTCTTTACTCTCTCTACGCTGTCCTCACTCATTCCTATCCCAGCCACAGCCAACGGACACTCACCCTAAACGCCCTGCATCAGCTTGAGGGAATTTGGGGAAGTTCCAAAAACTCTTTACACGGACGTCAAACGTTGAATGTTATTCAGTCATCAGCAGTTCTGTCGTGGATGTGTGCGTGTGTGCGTGCGTGCACGTGTGTTTGCGTTTTGCGTGGTGTCTGGCTGCGTGTTTGTCTACTAGTCTGTTTCGAGTGTGTACAGAGTACACAGCAAATGTCCACTATCTCCCACATTGTATCCTAGTCACATAATCCACCTATTACCCTGCTCACTACTGTGTGTAAAGGAGTTAAATGATCCCCCACTTTTTTGCCTTGCGTTAGACAGAAAGAAGAGTGGGATCACCTCTGCTCCTCGCTCCCTGCTCTCTCTATCCGTGTTCCTCCTCGAGGAGTGTTTGTTAGGAAATCCTAAGCAAACCACGGCTGTTTGTTCGCTCTTTGTCAATGGGTGGTTTTTATAGACTTCTACTATTGACAATCGCGCGATTTCTGTTGCCCTCGCACCAGATGGATAACACTGTGCAAACAGGTGTATACACACACACACACACACACACACAATATGTTTAACACACACTCGCAATGTCTCTGGAGTTACCCGCAATGCACGATAAATATATAGCGGACCTTTAACTAAGTCAAGAAAAGATTACTATCTTTTATAGCATTGTTTGGCACATAATTAAATATGTCATTTTTAGGATATAATGTACATGACATGAAATACAGTGACTGTCAAATAAGTGCATTTAAGTGCAGGGTAAGTCACTCTCGAGAACGTTTGCTAACTTCGAGCTCAAATCAAAACAATATTCCTCTGCGGCAACGCTCCACACATCGAAACGCATTGTCAAGCATAGCATAGTGCTACAGCTTTGCTGATGTGAGCAGTGTTCGCCACTTTGTTTATGTTTCTATTTACGGAGTCAGGGCTGTGTAGAAGTATTGGATTATTTAACACGCACAGAGTAAACTAACAAAATGCAAGGAGATATTTGGCTAAAACGTATATAAGCCAAGGGGGAAACCTTCGATGCTGAGAAATGAATAGAACACGGAAGTGCCAAACCCTGCAGTTCATCAAGTGGCTGCTTGAGGCTGGCTGTAAAAGTCCGACTTAACAGCAAAAATGGTGTTCAAATACGTTCCTGAGAAAAGCTATGGGTGACGTCAGGGAGGGTTTGTCCACTTATATATACAATTATATTAAAATTAGCTTGCAATAGCTGAGTATACCTTTAATGAACTGCAAATTTCAGTGGCCAAAAGGCACTAGGCTATATAATGTCCGAGAGCTGCAATAAAGGTCGACCACCTCGGTCAGCATCAATTAAAGTAGGGTGTCATGTTTGGATAGAGGTTAGGGTAGAACAAAAAACAGGTAGTTGGTTCCCTTTTTAAACAGATTGTACTGTAAAGGGATATCACCGCACGGCTTAAAAATGAAAGTGCCCTCTCATCAACTGACAAAATGTCTGGTCATTGGAGAAAACATAACAATTGTGCTCAGGTGTGTGCAAGTACAGTATCAGGTATACATGATACTCACATGAGGTTTAAAAAAGTGTCAAGTAAAATATCAAGTAATGACATTAGATTACACACACTATGCCTGTACATGCGTAGACTAGCGTGTTGCTTTCCTGTAGCTGTAAGTGGAAGCTGGTGAGTGAGTGAGAAAGAGAGAGGAGAGAGAGAAGTGAAAACACAGATGTATCGTCACTGCCATGTCAATGGAGGAGATCATGGAAGCAGGTAGTGGGCTCAGCCTCGAACACAATGGACCCCCGTCTGGGCCAATACCCTTAATACCCATACTCCCATTTCACACATCTTTTCAAAGCACCCATATACCCCCTCACAACACCCTCCTGCCTCTCCTACTCTGTCCCGTCCTAATCTTGACACTCTTGTGGCCAAGCCCCCGATGGCATGACCGGCAACAATGGTGAGAAAAGCCAAGCTAGCAGGCAGGCAGCGGGGTCAAAGGGGCCATCAGGACACCTTGTCTTTGTGTATTCAAAGACAATAGTGACATCTCACTAGCGGTAATATGGGCTTCCTCCTCGCCGGGTGGGGAGCTGACAGTGGTAAATGGATCATTACCATCTGATCTAAGGATACGTGTGGGGCTCATAATGAGTCCATAATACAAATCACAGCTCTTGCTGAGAGCCTGCTGTGTTGTCCCTCAGACACGTACAAAGAAAGACAGTAGAGGAGGAACAGGAGCTACGGCTGGCCATGCATGCTTTAGATGTCTCCCTGCTCCAACACACCTGATTCAAATGAATCGCTTGATATCAATCTCTGTAGAATCATAACGAGTCATTCATTTGAGTCAGGTGTGTCATCTATAACATGAAGGACAGTGGGACCCTCCTGATCTCGCGAGATTTAGTTTAATTTCGCCGTGAGAATCAGTCTGGAAAGCCTAGGAATCATTTTGAATGTGTCCGAGTAGCAACTGAACTTT
>JAODTR010000020.1:1158869-1174996 GCA_025399935.1 Amblyopsis rosae
GTGTGTGTGCGCGTGCGTGTGCATGCGTGAGTGTGTGTGTGTGTGCGAGCGTGAACGTTAGCGTGCGCACGGCGACTGTGTTTGCGTGTGTGCAATGCGTGTGTGTATGGTGCAATGGGGGACAACAGAGAGCAGCTGCCCTGGAGCAGTGACATGGTGGTAAGCCACACACCTCAGACACACCGCTGGTCTGCTCTGACGGTCAGCTGGAGGAGGCAGTGAGGTGAAGCCAGCCACTGTGTCTACAGACTCAACTTAAAGACACGCGGCCACGCTGCTTACACTGAAACACACCCGCCCACACACACACACACACACACGTCTGTGTTTGCCCTCAGCACCACACCGTACTCACAGTGAGCAATCAGATTGACCACATCAAGATGCCAATAAACTGTTGCATTATGGGAAGTCAATATTTCAGTTTTAAATTCTACCGGACAGGGGTAACTTTAGGTGATAAATGTAATCACTATGATGACAGCTTTAAAACATGCTCAGGGACATTGTCACACTGTAGGCTAACCCTATAGATGAGACAGCATATTCACCACACACAAACTGCCCGAGGACACTTCTGTGCATTGGAAATTAGCCTGCATATATAACTATTTTAAGATTTTAAAACTAATTACTCTTTGAAGATATACTGTATAACTTTCAGTCGATTGTCAAGATGTCAAGATGCATGCAAACCTATGCAAGGTTAATGTGAACTGCACACTAATAAACACCACCACACCGGTGATGTGCATGTGTGTGCTGCTTGTTGTCTATTTGTAACAGTAAACAGACAGTAAACATTGTATAACTGTTCTGCTGCTATCCCAGAAAGAAGTCTAAACAAGGTTTGGGTTCCTTTGGGCAAAAACTTAAGAACCTGGCCCTTTGAGAACCTTTAACAAACAGTGAACAGTGAACTAGTGAACACACACGCACACATACAAATTCTGACACCCAAATACCCATATACGCACATTGAGGCAGGCTGGAGCATGTGTGGTTGGAAGCAGACATCCCTCTGCCTCCAGGCTACGATCTATCTCACAGGACGCTGTCGTGTGAGTTAAGACAGCCAGAGGAAATGCTCTAACAACTGCACTTACACAAGGTGCTGATCATTTACATCATGTTGTTCTTATTCTTACTTACTTACTTACTTACTTACTTACTTACTTACTTACTTCATTACGCATTATGCACAGAATAGATGTTTACGATAATACAGGTCAATGTACAGTATTTGCCAGCTTCTCTTTAACCATTCTTGTCCCTTTACATTATAACACAAGTAATAGTATTTATTTACTACTATTATATGAGTGTTAGTAGTGTAGTGAAATTGGCAAATACTGTACTTTGACCTGAATTATTGTAAACACAAGTGTAGGATACAGAATTACATAACCCCTAAGCCTTGACAGCAGAGATTGACAGAACTCTAAATAAAAATTGTTGATCACCATATAGATGGGATAATGAGGTTAAGATCAAATGTTGCATTCCCAGAATTCCCCTTTAACCTTTAATGTCTCATATCTTATGAAAAGCGTACGTTGCTTTAGGCCTAAGTGCGGCAAACAGCACTAACATCTAAAAACACATTTACAGTTAACCGAAAAGCTTAGGCAAGCCTATGCCAGACAATGTCTAGCGTGAAACAACATCCGAGGTCTACATAAAACTCACACATGCACACGCCCATAAACAAATGCACACTAACATCCACTCAGTGGAAATGTGCTTACCACACTTCTGCTCCACAGCTGTGCATGAAGACAAGGGTCAATAAATAGCCACTCTCAATAGAACCCTGTGGGTTTGAATGTTTGGAACATCTTACAGGCCAGGGATTGTTCTCTACAACATGAAAAGCCCCTGTTCATGTCCAAAATGACACTTACCACAATAGCAACACAAAGAAGGTAGGTGTCAGTGTGTCAGCGGACTGCAGCCTGGTAATAGACTACAGGTGTCAGCTAATGAGGGCCAATAAATGTGCCACAGCACAGCAACTGTATGACCCAACCTGACTGGAAAGAATGCCAGTGAACAAAGAGATTCAAACTGGGGAAAACAGAGCAGTTGGGAAAATACAGCAGGTCCCCACAAAGCATTAGCTTGATGCAAAGTCATCACTTTAAACAAACCAGCCATGGGATTTGAATAACGTTTTGTGGAGGGACTGACACTGAGTCATATTGGACTCAAGTGTGATGCGTATATTTGTCATTGTATGTCATCTTAATTCTGTAGTATGTCGTACAACGACCTACAATTCAATACTGTCAGCATAGTGTGAGTGAGAGTTTCACCAAACTATATGTTGGGAATTGGTTGTGACATGGCATGCACCCGCTTTCAGAAGGTCTGGTTAGTTATAATAAACGAACCCATGATTTCCTACCGCATACGAATCTGTTCTGTCGCATTAGTGATGCGATCTTGCTCCGTCCTCTGCACGGCATCATTACAGCGTGTCAGAAGTTGTGCTTCGTTGATTGTCCATAGCAACAAACCAAACAGAAATTAGAACTATCTGAATGGCCATTGACTGCTTTCAGAAGGGCCCAGAAGCTGCCCAGAAGCGGCTTCTGTCAAAAATAGAACAGTTGCCTATTTTAAGCAGAGAGGCTTCTGGGGCGCTTCTGGGACGCCCTGCTGTGCTTGGGTAGGTTCATTTTCATTGGCTAGAGCTTTGTGACGGAGCCGGAACGCAACAGAGTACAGGGGTAAATGTGCCATATTTGGCTTCAGACCTTATGTGGGTGGTTTATAATTAAATATAAATTAAATTATGTGGCTAAAGCAGGACCAGCCAAAATTATCTAAAATAGGTGCTGCGATGTTTGGCCAGGTGTGTGTGTGTGTGTCTGTCTGTGTGTGGGTTGGCGAAATGAGATGCACCCCTAGAAACAATAGGATCTAGATAGGGTTCTGATAAGCTTGTCAAAACAGGTGTGCCTTTTCAAGTAACTGGTCATTAAGCAAACATTTAATGACCAGTGTGCCCTTAATCCATCAGAACATGTATCATGTGATCATCATTAAACATTAAACTATACTGCACTGTATGTTTGTATAACCACACTGGCCTTTGAAAGAGATGCAAGCATACAACATGGGTGCTACAGTGCATTCCACAGCTCACACAATAATCTGAATCAATAGCAGTTGATGTATTTGTTTCAAATGTCATTTGCAAGTGTCTGCGATGTCGCGAAGATATTGCATCAAAGACTAATGTAAATTAGATACACCCTACACAACAGCAAGCAAACATCAGTGGCTTCGTTTTACAGTAATCCAATATAAGGGAAAGGGAATACTATTCATGCAGATAGATTGTCAAGCAGATGTCATTTTATATTTTCACACTGATACAAATAGTAAGAAACGCCATGACACTTTACTGTATCAGCTCTAAACCCCACCACCACAGACAGAAGATATTAGATTTGCAAAGCTCCTGTTATACGGACCTTGTTTTTGCCCATGTTGTATACGGTAGTTGAGTGACATGGAAGCCTGACAGAGCTTGTATATAATAGTGGAGGGGCGTGTCGGTCCCTGCTGACCCTGGGTCTGCTGCTAGCCTAAGCCTGGCATAAAGGCCCAGCATGGTCCCTCCACACTGACTGCAGCTGAAAGACCAAGAAACTCCCTCTGCCAGCCTCTCCCTTTCACCGTCTTCTGTTCACACACACCATTAGATGACGCATACGCACACACGCACGCACACGCACGCACGCACGCACGCACACACTCACACACACACACACACACACACACACACACAAATGTCTCTATCCTGTCAACTAAAACCTTCCTCAAACTTGTAGCAGCAGGTGTGTCCCAGCCGTTAGCCTGTTAGCCGGCTAACGCTGTTCTGAAGGGTAAAAAAAGACGCGTTGAGCGAGAACGGAAGGAGAGATTTCCAGTCGATGCATGACTTGGAGGAGGCGGAGGAGAAGGGGCACGGGAGAAGGAGGTGACGGAGAAGGAGGAGGATGAGAGGACAGAAGCTCAGGACCTGAAACAACAACAGCTGTCCCAGCCACCCAGTCATCCCGCCATTTGTCTCCTGTGCAACAGCAGGTCATCTCACGGTAGGAGGACCCCAGGTTTCACTGCCACTGGGACCCATTTCGCCTCGTCAGCGTTAGTGAATGCTTAATAGCTGTAAGAACCAGGTGGATTGGGCTGTTTTAAAGTTTTGGTTACAGACAGATACCCACTAGTGCATACGCGTACATGTACACACGCAGTAATTTATGCTCTCATTATGTGACTGTTATTGTGAGCCTCCTACAACAGTAGCCAGGTCCAGTGGCATGAGCTTGGTGTGAATCCCACCACTACAGACATCACAACCTCATCCACCCTGTCACAGCATAAAGGAGAGGTGAGAGGGCCCTGTCTGGAGAGAAACAGCCTGCTGGGAGCTTGGTGTGTGGTCAGCAACATTGACTAGTAGCCATGATGAAAGAAAACAGCAAGTTTGGGGGGTTGATAAATGTGTGATGGTGATAAAATGTTGTTGAAAGTTAAATTTTTCTTTTTCTCATCTGATGCCAAGTTTAGCAACAGGATATGTATTGTATATTGCAGTTAAAGGCAGGGTTGGTCATTCTAGAGTACGCTTGCTAACTTTGAGCTCAAATCAAAACAAACTCCCTCGGAAGCTCCGCCCCACACATTGAACACTGTTGTTGTGAGCGGTGTTCTGCACTTTGTTTATGTTCCTATTTATGGAGTCAGGGCTGTGTAGAAGTTTCAGGTACTTCTTTCAGCATGCACAGAGGACGGTAAGCTAGCGAAATGCAAGGAGATATTTGGTGAATTTGACAAAAAGTGTATTAGCTTACTAAACTTTAAATACAGCAGTATTATCAATAACAGCCCCCATAGCAGTATGTTAGCCATTCACATTAATGCATTAAATTAGCATAGCTTACTGTACTCCAATCAATCAATACATCTATCTATCTGTCGTCCATCATCGACACTTGTGTGTATAGAATGGGGACCATGGATGTTTTGCTGCACACATTATAATCATGCGTGGCTTTGATACCTTCTATACTACAGCTCGTGTTGTTAGTTATGGGCTTTCCAGGAAGTCTCTCCTTGTGCCGTTAACAGGCCCAATCATGTAATTGAGGAGTGGTCTGCAGTTCTGTGCAATAGGGACCAGATGTAAGCCGTCGTTCAGGCCACGATAACTTACAGTGGGGTCAGCCCGTACCGAACCCTGGTCCTCTCTCCCCCAACAACCCACATGCAGTCAGATAGGCCCCCCTTTTATTTTTCTTGTAAATAAAGGCTGAATGGTTTACAAGTCTTTCAATAACTGTAATACTTTCAGAGTGAATTAGTACACCAAGGAATCAGACATGCAGACAAGAGTGAAGGAGCCTACATTTACCAGATACTGTGGAAGACCTGCTAATAATAATAAAAAAAATAATAGTTATTATTATTATTTAAAAAATACAGTAGTAATGCATAAACACCAAAGAGTCTGAGAAGAAAATCTGATCATGAATTGTGAAATATGCGTATGATTATTACACATATTCTAGTACTGTTCTGTAAGTGAATAATTATTTCTGTGAAATGTCTTTCAAATTATATTGTGATAAGTAAACACATTTCTATAGTTTAATCTTAAATGTTTTATTACAGTATACAATCGTAATCGTAATCTTCATGCGCAATGATAACATGAAAACCTACGTATACCACGGAGGTCCAGCTCCAAAACCAGCTCTACATAGTTGTTGTTGCGTGAGCTACTCTGCCTCCATTTAAAACATGGGGGAACCAACGTGAAGGCTAGATGTGGGCCTAGATCTTACTCATGCTGAGCAAAACAAACAATGAATGCTGGCACGAAACATAGGAGGAGACAGAATTATGCCTTATCTGATCAAAGTCCTTGGTTTTAGGAGTGCATTATCTTTCATATTGCAAATAAGGTCTACTTGACTCTGCATGCCACAAATATTTAAAATACTGTTATTTTTTTTGGCTCGACATAAAGTTAATTGAAGATTTGTTTGAATTATCTGAATACAGTGAAGAACTGAAATTCCATCGAGATAAAAACTCATGTGCACATCGACACACACACACGCAGACACCATTAAAAACTACTTTTATACTTCCGGCTTCTAAAACATTCAAGAACTCATACAAGCATGCATATCTCCTCCATAAATAAATAAATCAATCAATAAATAATTTTGTTTGTTGAACGTCTTGGCAACTGGGCTTCTCATGACCAGAAATAAAACATAAATAAAAAGTGACGGCCACACATATAATTACAGGATATTTTAACAACAGCTAGATTAATGTCTATCAGCAAAGCAAATATAAACAAACAAACCTTGCAAACCTAAAACAATTGTGTGTTTTTTTTCTATAAATTCCATGGCTGATAGAAACTAAGCAGAGATTTGAACAGAGTCAGATGGTGTAGTTTAGCTGTGGAAGCATGCAGGCATGGTCCCAGTCAGGACAGTTGCGCTGTAAATGTGTTCCAGCAGGAAAAGCGAGGCATGCAGTCTGGAGTCGGCAACTTTCCCCTGCTTCAGCGAGCCCTCCCTCCCTGCAGCCCACCCAAGAAGAAGCCCATGGGCATAAATTTGAGAGTTTGACTCACTGTGGATTTAAAACAATCTGCCTCTCTTTCCCTCCCTCTCTCCCTCTCTTTTTCTCGCTCCTTCTCTTCACTTACTATGAACATTTTCTCTGGTTCTCCCTCGTTCTGTCTGACCCCTCCCTTTCCAGCAAACCCCATGGTAATGAAAAAAAAAGAAAGACTTTCTCATCGCATGCCAGTGATATTATTTTTCTAAAGACTTAATTAGGTTCGTCTTTGCACTGAATGTCCACAAGCTATACTTTCGTGCTGCATGAGGATTTCTTTCTCTCGGATGCTTACCCTCTAAAGAAGACAATAATACAACTTTGCAACTTTAATTACACAACACACAAAACACAACCTTCCAGGAGTTGTTCTCCTGCAGGAAGCTGTTTTCTCAATAACAAAGAAAGTAGACCACTAGTGTCCATTTATGTTGTCATGTACCAGAGGGAACACATAACTGTAAACAATATTTTATGCTATACAGAAAGACAACAGCCATTTGGTTCATTTCAGTTTAGGTTATCACAAAAACCAAAACACAAGAATACCCCGTCACTTTGAAGAGTGTTTATCAAGTTGCTATACTTTCATTCTCAGAAGTGTCTTTTGAGGTCAGATTTATCAATCAACAAACAAATGACGTAAAAACACATAATTCAAAATCTTCTGTCAAAGTAGATTATGAACTAGGAACAGAACAAGGCTATGTCAAGTCAGTTGACCATATTGCACACTAAATTAAAGTACAATTATGGCTATCTCACAAATATTCTTCTGGAAAAACAAAAAACAAAATAAAAAAACAACTACACTAAATTGTAGAATATGAAATTAGTTAAAAAAATAATGTAATTAAATAAAACAAATTTTAAAACGTTTTAAACAAACTGATTTACCAATAAGAAGAATGGGACTGATCTAAATCTCATCTAATGCCAGCATACTGCTGTTCCTGTAAATATAACTCGCTGTATTTGAACTTAGGATGGAGTTATCTTTGCCTCACAACGTGGCGTCTCAGTGACAGTGTTGTCTGCCTTTGGCATGCAGTGGTAGTAAGTCATGTGTGTCTCACAGCCATACGTCCATGTTCTGGCATCTGATCTTAACATCTGTCTTAACATGGCATAAGCCAGCCTCCCTAACTCCTATTACTGTTAACATGACAGAACAGAGTAGGCCTTTACAAATGTATGTAAAATTGTCAGACACATATTGTAAAGAGGGGAAAGCAGTGGTTAGAAATCAGCAAAATACAGTAATGCTGTCGGAGGTAGAAAACAAGCACAAAAAAAAAAGTGGGAGGAAATTCTGAGAAAAATGTTGCACATAAACAGAATGCTTGTCCTGTCTGAGATCAAATAAGAATGTATGAATAGAATATTCACGTGAGGCATAAAGCTAGTCTTGTTTTCTTATTTTTGATTCTGCCTTTGCACTACAATAAATATTAACCCTCATTTCCCCCATGTGTCCAAAGGGACAGTGCACACATACATAATGTATGTACATTCTGTCTGACTGTGTCGACAATATTATATAATTCAGTCAGTTCCCACAGCTAGTCCTATATTGAGAATGGGTGTGTGGAACTGGTTTGGGTTAAAATGGCCCAGGAGGACATCTGCAGCCACAAGATCTTTATCTCATCTCAGATAACAGAGTTGCAGTAGGAGATGCCCATCATATTATTCTCATGTCTGTCCACTTGCAGCTTCCTTTCCTTCCCTGGCTTACGCCCACTACTGTACCTCTACATCTACTGTATTCTGCTACCTATCTTCCTATGCTTTAAGTCAGATGTAATCATCCCAGCCATAATGTAACAGCTTACCACATAAACCTGAGTGTAATGCAGTGACTAATATACAGGGCACTGAAGACTACACAATTGTCTCTGTCAACCGTGAGTAACGCAAGAGAAGTGCGTTTTGTTTAATAAATCTGGTAATTCGGGAACTTAGAAATAGTTTGTGGTAAATAACAATAATTATCCTGACTCCTGCGTGGAGGAAAAGCAAAAGATGGTAAATAAACGGTGCTAGCAAAGCATATGGTGTAGCAGCTCACACAGCCACACACACTACACTTCCTGCCTAGCCGGTAGTAAAAGATACACTGCGTCAGGGTTCTAACCAACTAGCAGAGGTCAAAGGGAAGCAGGCAGTAAAGCAGACGACCATAGGACGCCGAGCTGTAATTACAGCGATGATGACGGCACCCGAGTGCGTCGCGGCCATGGAAACCGAGGGAAATAATAAACATCGCCTCCTCTTCACTTTGGGTCTGCCAAGAAACAAGACCACGTGAGTCATCAACTGTAGAGAACACACACATTGCGGTATGTAACACACAAACACAGGTTTACAGGTATGGAGGATTTATGGCCAAATGATCTGCTCACACACAAGTACTGTTAAATTTGCTCTGTTAATTCAAGTTTACAATAATTAGAGTCATATTATGTCAAAACAGCTGCTAACTGATGCCTTTTGAAGAATGCAAGGAGCCGGCCTACAGAACAGTGGATACCCGCCGTTTCTCAAACTCACAGTGAAGCCTGGTGAACATATCCTAATGCCGCCTTTAGTTCGGATCTCGTAATTACGATTTGTCACGCATTCAAGTCAGTGGCCGGAGATCTATCACGCAGGCCAATTAGGAAGCAGCTTTAAAATAAACTGACCCCCTATCAGAAACATTGTTATTGCTGATGTTTTTTGAAAAAGAGAAACGTTAGGGAATTAAATGCCCCCTTGTGGCAAATGACGTTCAGAAACCACGTTCACTTAAATCTAACTTTTCGTTTTCTGAAATAGCTTGTTTGATGCATTGTCATATGCATATGAATGTATGCCTACAGCACGCTAGAGCCCATTCATGCCTTGTTGCATTCCTCCATGTTTGTAGTACCATGTAGCCTACCATCTCACATAACTCTGCAACTCGGGTACCATAGAGTTTCCCAGTTCTGACTTTGTTTGACCGTTCATGTGCTTGGAAGTCCTAAATACTATATATCCGATAGCACGTAAAGGCACCACAATGTCTCACCTCTCACCCCTGACTGACATACAGTATGTCTTGAGAGACCTCTGATCGCAGCCTCATTGTTGCAGGCCTGCAGAGCCAGCCATTCACAGCCTCACCTGGATCCCATTAGAGCTAGAGTTTGATTGATTTTTAATATTGACCACATGAGACAATGGTCACAAACACACTCACCCACACACAGATAAATGTATCAAAAGCCACCACCCTCATTCAAAGGGAAGGAGGGAATATGGGCGGAGCATTAACTGTTAGTGTAATTTTCAGTGTGTTCCTATGTGTCTCAGGCAGACGCACACAATCTTCAGGCATACAAGCTTTATAATATAATGTGCTTCAAACGATGGGCAAACGTCCAAGACAGCTTGGCAATCCTGCCCCACACATTCAGGCTAAAATCATGTGAGGTGGTAGCCCAGTGTAGCCAGACCAAAAATTCACTTCATATGGTCTTGATGCTCCATTTGGGATTTTTTACAGTCGTTGCTTCCTACTGGGCATAGATATTGGGTTCATCGGTTCATTTTGAAACTTTTGGAGCAGCCTAATCAATCATGTTGCTATAACTGTTTAAGTATCATTTGATGCTGGTTGATGGTGCTAAAATGAACAGGGTTTACAGATTATAATCTCATTGTAAACTGATCTGAGAGCCATAGTTAGACATAGCCAGACTAGTAATGTGGTGGTATTAGATCAGACGTACAGGTTTCTTCAAGTTCATACTATTTTTGTCTTCATCTACAGAAAATGGCAAATGTTAAAACTGCATGATTATCGCACAGGTGTGCCTTGGACAGGTCACAATAAAGTCACACAACACAATGCCACACATGTCACACATTTTCAGGGAGCGTGGAATTGGCATGCTGACTGCAGGAACGTTCACCAGAGCTGTTGCCTGTGAACTGAATGTTTATTTCACTACCATAAGCAGTCTCCAACGTTATTTACAAACATTTGAAAATATGACTATGGAAAATCCATAGTTCAATGCCAAACAAATGTAATTGTTGAAGATTACATTTTAGTGCAGCCTTTTATTGTGACCAGTTCAAGGCACACCTGTGCAATAACCATGCAGTTTAAACAGCATCTTATGCCACACTGTGGTTAAGGTGAAGCGCTGATTAACATGGATTATTGGAATTTTCATTCATCAAAAGATTTTTATTAAATAAATAAAAACATTTAATAGAAATCTGAAATAGTCTGAAATATTGGAGCAAATATTATAAACGTGCTTCTTTCTTTTGCGTAGTCTAGTAATTGTTTAATTTCATCCTATGTTTTCTTAGTAGTGATTATCCATTGAACACAAATCACTTAGTCATAAATGGTCAGATGTTTGGAGGGTAAAATTCATCTTTATGCTATTGTAATTGCTTTTTGACATAATATATATCCAAATTAAATCACTGTCACCCAAATGGGTAGCACTGGTTGCATTATGCATGACCTGCGGCTAATGCCATTCAAGATGTTCAAATGTCTAATGCTTTTGCCCTATAGTGTCAGACCACTAGTTCAGCCCTGACATTACTCCCCCGCTCCTGTTCTCCTTCCCAGTACAGAACTATGCATTTAGCAATACATTTGGAGGAGGCTTTGTGTATGAAATTCAATTATGTTACTGGTGCACTCTGCTCGCACTGCATTTGATATAGGCAATTTGCCAAAGGAGATCAATTGTTCTATGACAATTGTTACAAGATGTGGGTAAAATGACAGTTTTAGTTCAACTATTAGTTGTAAGGCTTGGATGTAAAGGGCCCAAATTCAACCATGTTTTTATAACAATACCAGAAACATATGGCACTTGAGCCATACGACAGAAATAAAACAGAAATATTGACTATGGGAAAAGCAATATACCAAATCAACTACAAACTAGACCGAGATAATTTACAGTATGTAGGGAAATGCCAAACATAACCACACCATGCAGCTGCAACCAACCAATCACTGTAAAACACTGTAAAATACACTGGCCCAGATCACCATTGCCACTATCACCTGCTTAGTCATGGAGAAAGAAATCTAATAACGGATTAGTTAAGAGAGCTTTAGCTGCTCTGTGTGTGTGTGTGCACAGTGTGCGTATGTGTGACTGTGTATGTGTATGCACGTACGTGTGATTGTGCGTGTAGTGAGTGTGTGACTCTGTGTATGTGTTTGTGTGCGTACGTGTGACTGTGTATATCTGTGTGTTTGTGTGCGTACATACGTGACTGTGCATATAGTGAGTGTGTGACTGTGTGTGTGTGTGTGTGTGTTTGTGTGCGTACGTGTGACTGAGTGTATGTGTGACGATGTGTGTGTGTGTGTGTCCTTTGGAACATCCCCAGGCTGTAGTTCTGTTTAGCTGAAGCCTGTCAGCTCTCTGCTAAGGGCTCGGCCACCATGGACAGACAGCTCCTATTAAACCCTGATTGTTTCAGGTTCACAGGGTGTGAAAGGGCCTGATTGAGGGGCTCTGAACCCAGTGAGGGTGGTCCTTCTCTCCCTCTCTCTCCCTCGTTCTGGAAGGTAGGGGGGTGTCGGGGAGGAGGGTGATGGGATTGCAGGAATCACGTGACATGAGGCGTGTTCCATGCCGAGCAGGCCAAAATGGAATCTGGTCAAAAACACACCACTTGATGCTGCCTGCCGTGTGTGTGTGTGCGTGCATGTGTCATCCACGTGACTTGGCCATGGCCGATAACAGCAAAACTGATATCCATGTTATTAATGTTTGAGAAAGCTGTTTTCAACTTCCAGCATATGCTGACTTTTCTAACAATGTGGTTGTTAGGCTATGGCATCTGCATTTGCTTAGTTAGAATGGCCATGTAACTCCAACTTGAATTAAACCGTTCCACAAACATTTGTTTTTGCTAGAGGCTATCTGAGGAAGTACAAAATGAAATCACTGTCCTACTGTATTCAACGAGATACAGACTTATCACTATGTTGGCTTTGGATGTGATAAAACGCTTCAGCCTCATTCTTAGCAGTCCTGGGACTGACTATAGGAAGACAGTTCCTTCCTGTATGCTCTATTTATTTAAGAACGTTCCTATTGGGGAGCCTTTTGGCTTTAAGACACTGATAAAGACCTGGGAAGCTCCCCTGGAGAGCCTTTCACACGTGGCCAAAGGACAAGTGCACTTTCCTCCCCAAAAACTCTGCTATCAAGACCTTGAGAGGGGTCCAGGCACGGCTCTACGGCCCGCATCAGTCAGTGAGCCACCTGGCTCTTCTTTGAGAGAAAGGGCGACTAACGGACTGTGAGGAGATATTCGCTGGATTTGACAAAAAGTTTATCTTACAATCGCTGTCAAAGGGACGGGCAATAGTTTAGAAACAACGTGTTCAGTGAAACTGGTATTCCTCTATTTTTGTGTGCAAGAATCCTATGTCCATCAATGAGAAAGATAATCTGGTCAATTTTAACACAGCCCTGATTCTGTAAATAGGAACACAAACAAAGTTTGCCTTGGCAATGCCTGTTCAATTTGGGGGTGGGGCTTCAAAGGGAGCGCCCTATGGCAATGAAGGGAGAGATGTTTTTGTTTTGACTGAGTTCAAAAATCTACTTTCTCAAAAGCATGCAGTCAGTGTACAAATCTGACCACAAAATGGCTTGTTTGTTACAATGTTCAAAATATTACTGCATATAATCACACTGATTGAATTACATTGTTTTCAGTGAAACATTACATTTTCAGGATTAAAAACTTTTTTTCAGAAATGTGGATGAGGTCCTTAATTTCAAGTGTATTTTTTTTAAATGTAATGTATCTACAGTAGCCCTACACAAGCCTAGATCTTGCATGGTAAGACACCAGTATGTGTGCACAAGGCTAAAGAATGGCTATATCGCTTTGTGTACTTAGCACTTCTCACTGACAATTTAGAATAAATAGGTTGGTTATTCAATTGAGTTCAGTGTTGACGCTCTTCAGTGCAGGGCCAAAACATTGGGCCACCGGCCTAATCTTCCCTATGAGAATCCAAATTGACCTCTTTTAGAGATAATTACTCAGATTAGATTGTGTACACTTTTTCTTCATGTCTTTCTTTTTTTTAAAGAAGGAGTTACATAGTATTTAAAGACAGGAAGGAAGTAGGCCTATGAATAAAATTATAAACGTTGCAAAATTATTTTCATTCAATAATTTTCTGAGAGCAAAATCCACCACGTTGACGTAGCTTTCTATCCACGTTTCCATCTGACAATGCTGCTTTGTGGGTGTCCTAAAGAAACTAATTTGGAAAATATTTTGGCATCTCAAGTATTTCAGGTTACAAGAAACAGCTGTTCTAACGTGGCCCTGCGACCCAGAAGAATGTCCTGACCTCCACACAAGACGAGGCTACGACAGATGATTTTTTTTAACCACCAGTCAGACCCGAAAAGAAGAACTTCCGTTAGGCTAGGTAACCTATGGGCTGGCTTTCCCGAGGCTTTAAATTCAGGGAAGGTAAGATCTGCTCTGCAGCAGTTTAGCTATAAATATAATTATTCATTACTTGTATAGCCTATGTTATATTCAATCAGTGAGTGAATATTCAGTTAAAATTAATAAATTGTGAACCAACGTGATCAAATATCGTAAACTGACATAAGACATAGCAATACTATGATAGGCTACTATCCTACTTATGGTTATGAGTGGGCAATGGAGTGTTGTGGGGCTAGATGAAACAGCATCGTCACCTCTTGCACCAGTAAATTAACTGACAGATGGGTCTATAGTGTTGTAGCCTACTGTCTTTGTCCAGTGACTGAGATTTTGCACACAAAAAAAGCAGAAAAAAAATATTCCGCATGGACAAAGGTAAACGTTTCTTGACAACATTATTACGGTAGCCTACCCATCATATCATGCACTAAAGTCTACATGAACAAAGTAAGTTGGCAAACATACCTTAAGTTAGTGCAAGATGATACAGCATTAAACCTTTGACTTCCCCAGTCCTTGGAAGAGCTCTGAAGGTCCGGAGATTGGGAGAGTCAGTCAGAGTCCCGCTGGGGGTTTGAAAGTTTCCAAGAATGCCTCCTCTCTTTTCGAAGTTTCTGGCACGCGCACTCAGATGGAGATCATGGATTTCTTAAAACCAAGACTGTATCCTCTCTCAGACGTGTTTTTTTCCCCATAGTTTTCTATGCAGTCACTTTAAGATAGAATACAAAGCTAAAATACACCCCATGTTCGACTATGGAGTCCCGCAAAGCCCGAAGTTGGTTGTACAGCCAATGCGGGAATTCGCACCCCCCTCTCCTCCCTCCCCCTCCCTTTCTCCAATGTCTGAGGACCACCCCGAAACAGGAAGTTCACTTTTTGTTTTTCTTAAAAAAGAAGGCCATGCTGTATAGATGTTTCTATTGATATTATTTCCCAACATATCCCAACATACAATTTGTAACATTTTAGGCATATGCATCTATCTCAAAAACAGCAACAAAATAGATGTTTCATAATGCTTTCTAGTCAATTTAAGAAATAGCCTAATAGGGTTATCCTAGACTATAGTAGGCCTAATTATGCAATTCCATCTATAAATGTTATGCCTACTCCAATGTTATAACTTTATAGCAAACTTATTCGACAGCGTGTGTGGCTGGCTACGTGCGGGGATGCTGGAGATTGCTGGGCCTTCAAGTCTACTACAAAACCCGGGGCGGCCTACAGACGATGGATTTCAGTATGGAAACCACATACATAGCCAATTTGGCCACATTCAGTTGAGTTAGGGCCTACCATTTTATATGTAAATATAATAAATATAATATAATTTACCAAAGGCCCCAAATTAAAAGCAATACCGACACCAGAAACTATAATGCTGGTGTTCATGCAAGCAGTGTTTTTGTGTGAAAATGCTGATCATCATCACAATTATAAATATTCAAAAGAACACTGGAATACTGGAGACTGGTGGGTATTATAGTCCCAACATAGCTGCAGCTGAAGCAGCCATGCAGGAAATACTTAGAAGTAAACAGGCCCACAGATGCTGTGTCCATATGCCTCATCCAAATGCACTGCGGTAGAGAGAATCCCATAGAGATAAGCATCTCATTCATGTCAGGTGACAAGGTATGGAATATCTTCTCTGAAGATTCTCAATGGAAAGAGATCATTTATGAGCCACAAGAAAGTCCAAGGGGACAGGCAGATGTGCATTGATTGTGTGGAATATTTGGTTTGTATTTTATTTACCAATTAGCTTGATATGTTTGTATAGCCCTTGTTAAGGGCTAGCTAACTATACACACACTATTTATAAGACATATTCAAAAGTAATATTGTATTGTATCTTTATATATTCACGTTACATCCTTTACAACAAAGATCCATCCATCCATCCATCCTCATCCGCTTATCCAGAGTCGGGTCGTGGGGGCAGCAGCTCCAGCAGGGGACCCCAA